>APFE031141051.1:4842-52283 GCA_000404065.3 Pinus taeda
CGACCATGACCATTCTGTAAGCTTGTACAATGATTCAGAATGGTACATTAGACGGTAGACGGGGTCTGCCTAGTAGATTCCAGTCGAAGGAAATGACTAGGTTGCTTGGAGGTGGGACCGAATAAATGGTCGCATAAGACTCTAACGAACTTCCTTCCTGGGGTAAAGGAATGGGTAGATTTCCCCCATGTTCATCAGAGTTTGTGCTTACAAAGAGGATTTGAACGGTGTCGTTCTCATTCTCTTTGTTGACTGTATCATCTGAAGGTGGACCTTCCAAATATAAGACTGGGTCGGCTGTCGTCTCGACTTGTTGAATTTGGTCTAGTGTGGACTCAGAGGGATTATCTTCAATGATAGATGCTTCGACTGAGCACAAAGGTGTGTCAGTCGGATTTTCAACTAGCGATGGACTCGGCAAGAGTTTCTTGTATCCAGGAGGAAGCCGTAGCAATGAAGCAGGACGATTATCCAAGACTCTTTTAGCTTCGTATAGGAAGGGATAGCAGTGGACGGCATGATCGCCTTCACACAACCTACAAGGAAATTTGTATTTTCCTTTCTGTCTAGAGACTTTGTTTCCACTAGTTAACAGTGTACTTTCAACATGATTGTCAAAGGTTGAGGACACCGAATTGTGCAAGCGGGGAGACCAGTCTCTTAATATCCATGGGATGTAAGGACAATCTTGATGATAGTGGTCCCCTTTGCAAATGACACATGGAGATTTAGGTTTGGACGGTGCAATATGTGGATTTTCGCTAGACGATGTATGGTTGCCCCTTTTTGCCTTCGGCTCCTTCTTCTTCTTCTCCTTTCCTTTCTTCTTCTTCTCAACTACTTGGTTTTTAGTTTCACCAAGCGAAGAGGAAGAAGGAGAGGGAGAAACAAATGAAGTAGAAGGTTGGGGGGTAACTCTAACATTATCTAGTTGCTGACTTGATTATTCAGGAATCATGGTGCTTTAAACGACAGAGGTTGAGAAGAGCCATATTGGCAAGCCGATTGTCAGTCCTGGAAGGGACAATGTGGCCATATGAGGTGCACCAACATCACCCCAAGAGGAGAAAGGACTAGGATTTCCCCCAAGGGGAAATCCTTGGTTGGTGGACTCCATTTTCTCAACCTAAGACCAACGAGGGAACAATGACGTTATTCCGATTAAAATAAATTTTATGACGCTTTGAAATAACTTGCTTTTTCAATTTTTAAGAGTCAAGAAAAAGCTAAATATGACTCTAGTCATCTTCGATTTTTAATGAGCCTGAAGTGACAAGTGCTCAGATGGACATTTTCCTTTAAGGAGTCTAAAAAGGAACGAAAGAGACTACTCTAGAAATCTAGATAGAGGGATTACCAAACCAATCTCAAAACTGTACAAACTTTTTATGGTATGGCAGTCAATCTTCCCGAATGTTGTGTTCAGTGCATTGCGATTGATAGGGCGGCAGACATGGCTTCCTAATGATAAAGGATATAGCCTATTGTGGTCTCACAATATATACTCGACGGTACATGGGAGCACAAGTCCGTACTGGCACTTTTCGTCTCAAAGAGGAGGAATCACCCAACCTACGATGAAAGCGATAGTTACTAGGCTTTACGACACGAGAATACGTCTCTAGCCTAGAGTTCTAAATGTTGTGCATTAGGTTCCAAAGCGTTTTTATGTTCATTGAATTTATTTTACAGTTGATATTTCTTAAGACGTTTGCCTTTAAGGTTCACCGCGTGATGTATATATACAATTCATAAAATGCAATCTAAGATGATAAATAATCATTTATTCTTATTTTTGCAATGAAAATCCTAGCTCCTAAGGAAAGAGAAGCGAGATTCTTTCAACATAGAGCAGAGAGCACACACTAGATGCATTGTCCTAACTCAAAATCAACAAGCAGTATAAATGAAAATGCACATGCATCTATTTGTTTTCTGCTTTCTTGATGTGTGAATGACAAAAAGAATGCTAAGTACAAATCTGAATTATCTTTTCAAAGCAACAGTATAACAATTTTCTCTTCAAAAGAAGAAAGGAAGACCATGACGAAACTTTACGATTTTGAATTGAAAACTGCTTTCGACACTACTATTAATTCAAATCAAATACAAGAGTAACAGTGTAATCGACCATCAAAAAGAGTAGGATTATTTTCTTTGACTGAAAATGACACTTGCAACACTTCCAAATCAAAAGACGACAATTCGATTAAGCTACTTTTTTGTAAATGAGAATTGTAAATGGCAAAAAATACATAAAAACATTCACAATTATTTGTACAATGGAGGCTAAATGATGTAAAGGAAGGGAATTTCTATAGTGGTATACTGATCACAGATAGCAAAACTCCTGAATAAAGCTGAAGAGAGTGAAGAAAAAACCAAAATCTGGAGGCAGAAATAGTATTATCTGATCATCGCACCTGTAACACAGGGAAATAGGGATGCATCTCACCCAGTGCACATGGGAAGTGCGATGCATCCAGATTTCCAAGAGGAGAAGATGCGATGGTCCAGGGATGAGACTTCAACTTGGTTCTTGGTCACAGTTTGCAACTTAGTTCAGGGATTTAGGCGGAGCTAATGATAGTCAATAAATGCAAATCATAGGGGTTGATCTAATCAGGTTACTTGGGCCACCACCAGAGCAATTAGGATGTTTGCAAATCAATTGTTCAGTTTATAAATAAAATCCGGAGATGGACAGAAGCAACATTGGTCTACTTTGCACTTGCATAGCAAAAGCAATTCGAAGGCTAGATGGCTTAACTTCAGGCTCCATTTGTAGTTTATAAAGCAAACAAATATAGACAAGCAAACAAGCTATTCGCTCCCCAGCGGAGTCACCATTTTGTTATCGGGAAATCTAGTGTCCATTCAGAGCTACTAGTCCCACTAAGACGGGTAGCTATCTTAGAAAAAAATAAACTAAAGCTACTTTCATTTTCCTTTATGAGCAGTAGATAGGAGAGAAGTAGAGAGTACCAACCTTAGTCTTTTGCTTGGCTCCTTGCTTGTTTCCTCTCCCCTCTGAAAGATCTTTTCCGCTCCTTCCTTGCTTACCCCACTTCAAACAGCACCTGTAAAGTCAAAGCAGTATGATACCATCAAAGCACAGAGATCTACAATCATAAACAATATAGGACCAGATATATATTGACCACACAAATGCATATATCAACTCAAACATACAAGAATGTGGAGGAAAACTCGAATAGATTTATTGATAGAAAGAGTAGAAGAGAGGATCACAACCCATTGATTTGACCCAGCGTCATCGTCCCAGCATGAAATCCCTTCTTCACCTCATGAAAGGCTTAGATCACCCAACACTATGATGTTCCACCAAGAAACCAATAACACTTCCTTACAAGATACAAGATTCCAGCCTCTGGATCTCTGGGATGAGGGATCCATATATAGATGTTTGCAGGGGGTGAGTCAGCTTTTGGGATTTTGATTAGTGTCCTCTCTCTGATAGTTCTTATGTTCCATTGGAGATTCATGATCTCTTTACTCATACGGGCGAATTCAAGAGAGGCAAGTGGTCCACAGGAGAATTTCTAGAAGATTCCATGTCAATCCACCTTGTCAAACTGTCTTGCCATTTTGTCTACTCTCACCCCACACACCCTACGAAGGGATTTTAGTATGCATCGCACTTTTTGCATGTGGCAGGTGAGATGCATCGCACCCTTAGCACTGAGCAGTATGTATGGTCCAGTTTTGACCAGTTCTGAGCAGTTTCCCATGGAGAACTTCTGGGAGATGATGTAATCAGCTGACCTTGTTCCTTTAGGGTGTGAAACAACACTTTTAGGGACTCAGAAGCCCTTGGTTTATGGACATATATGATTTGGGTTGCAGTGCCCAAATATGACTATAACAGTTTTGTTCATCCCTTCAACCTTTTTCTTGAGGATGAAAATCTCTTCTTCCAATCTTTCACACTCATTATTCTTCTTAGCAAGTTATTTCTCAGTTTCTTCCTTGATATGAGCAGCTTCATTTTCTTCTATTTTAAGGGAGATGATATCTGACTTCATTTTGAATATTTCTTCATTTTCCTTTGCTAGACGGCTCTCCATTTCTTCCTTGATCCTTGTAGCTTTACATGTTTCGGCCTTGAGAAGTTTGATGTTAGATTTTAATTTGAATATTTATTCATCCTTCGCTTTTAGTTGACATATCATCGAGTTTCTCTCCTTTTTTGCTTCATCGACCTCTTCTTCCATGATTTCCAACGCTTCCATTGTCTTCTCAGCTCCTTGTGCTAACTTTCTTGCTTCTTGTAGTTGAGATTTGAGAGAGGAGACCTCTACCTTGTACTAAACAATCTCTTCTTCAAGTTTGTTCAAGCTCTTGTAACTTTGTTCAAGTTGACTTGACAAGGTATCTTCCTGTTTCTTTGCTTTATCCAATTGATTTGTCATGGATATGACTTATTCATGCTACTTTCTTTTGCTTTGATGAAATTCCTTCTTAAACTTAGCAAACTCTTCATCCCTTTCTTGTACTTGAAGCTTGACAAGGTCAAATTTCTTCCTTGTTTGGTCTTGGTCACCAGCTAGTGCTTTCTTCTTAAGTTCCCCGTTTTCCTTTTTCAAATTGATAATATCTTCCATGGCAGCCATACGTTGAGCAAGGAGATCTTCTACAAAACCTTTTTCATTCTCTTCATCTTCTAGATCTTCTTTAGCCTTGATGTCATCATTCTCATTTTCATCTTCTATGATGGGTTCTAGATTTTGTTCTTGATTTCCATCATCTTCTTGATTGATGGTCATGGTCAATGCTCCTTTTGAGTGAAGGTCATGAATTTTGTCCCATATACCCTTTGCTAATGAACATTTTCCTAAATTGTTCTTTATAGAATCAGGTAGCCCATTCAAGATTGCCTTCATTGCTTTTTCATTGTACTCCTTGGATTCTCCATCCATCATGCTATAAAAAATTACTGATTTCTAGATTTCAATGCCTTGAGTCTTTAATAAATTCCTCATTCTTGCTTCCCATATATTAAAGTTCCCATTGAACCATGGATCCTCCTCAAATTTATTGTCTTTTGTTTTAGTGGTAGAGGGAGACACATCCTTAGGAGGATTGGAGACTTTCTTCCTTGACTTCGCCATTTGTGTTCTAAAGATGAAACTTCAAGCTGTTAGGCTTTCAGTGAAGGCACTAGCTCTGATACCAATTGTTGGAAATACTGAGAGGGGGGCTGAATTAGTATTTCTTTTCAATTTTTATTTTTTCCAATCAAAACATTTATATTCAGAACACAAGATGAACAACAAGAATAAATGCTTTTATTAATATAATCTTTGTGAATAAATATATATATATATATATATATATTATATATATATATATATAATATATATATATATATATATATATATATATGGTTCCAATCTATTGCCAAGCAACAACTTGGACTTTTGTGAGGCTCTAACCTCCAGAGCACCAACTCCTAGGACACCAATTCTTCCAGTTCTGAGGCACCAACCTCAAGGGCTCCAACCCTCTGCTATCAAGGAATGTTTGATAGTAATTTTATGCTCCCAAAACTCTTCTTTACTAAATTTTCTCTGTTTACAACTTCACTGTAGTCTGCTACAACATCAATTGCAACTAGTCTTCATATGAAGAAGTCTTTACAACTCTTCATACTGTCCAAACATAGTCTGCAAATTTATCTCATGATGATATCAAATAGGCATCATGATCTCTGATAATGTATCCACACAACTTTAGTGAGTCTACTATTGGCTGCAATAAGCAAAGGTGAATCTAATCAATAGAGTTGCTTGTCCTTCGGCTTCCTCTTGTCCTGCTGGACCTTCGACTTCCTCCTGTCCTGTTGGACCTCGACTTCCTCCTATTCTGCCAGACCTACTGCTTCTTCCTTTCTTCTAGTTCACCAACTTTAACCACTTTTTTTCTCTGTTATATAGGCCTGATATGCTGACCTTTAGCTTCCTCCTTGCTCACTTGAGCTTCGGCTTCCTCAACGCTCACTCGACCTTCAGCTTCCTCAACGCTCGCTTGACCTTCAGCTTCCTCAACGCTTGCTCGACCTTTTCACTTCCCTCCTCCAGTCGCTTTAGCTTCCTCTGTGCTCGCTCGTCCATATATGCTCGCTTGACTCTTCGACTTCCCGATCCATGGCTTCCTTTGTCTATTCGAGTGTTCCAATACTCATAGGACACATAAATTCAGAAGAGAGGCTGAATTACAAAGAAATGTTGCATATTAAACAATATCAGAGAAGCCCTTTTTTCTTTAATATTTATACAATATATTAAATCATTATTTACAGATGATTTCATTGGAGAGGTTGTACCAACAAAGAGGTCCCACATGCCACATCACTATCCAATTGCAATCGCAACTTTCTGGAGGTCTTTTATAAGTCATGCCTATACCATCGTTGATGGGCAATTGCTCCTATTGGATGCAATATTATATACAACTCTATCGCAATCAGAGGTTTGCACATAACATGGCCAACTCCCCTTATGCCAATGGAGTGGATGTGATTATGTTATTAACCAGTTGTTAATAACTCCGTTGGGTCCATCGCCTTATTGCAATCGGCAGTTTATATTGTTACACTCCTTCAAGACTTGCGATTGAACCAGATTTGATATTACATTAAAGAGAAGTTAACACACCCATTAGGTATATCTATATATATTATATATATATATATATATATATATATATATATTATATATATATCACAATCGGAAGTTTGACAGTGTCAATTCTTTTGAACATTGTGATTCAACGGATGCGATATTTCAATAGGTCGTATTATAATGTTGCAACGGGTCCACATACATATCGCAATCGGTGATTCAGGGGTGATATCCCTTATGATTTCATTCACTTTAATATTGGGACTCATTAAACCCTTATAAACCTTCATTAACCCTTAGCCACATATATATAACCTTCCCACTCTTTATCATTGGTTATATAGAATTTAACCACATGAAATCCTTATATCTACGCTATTTCTATTATAATGTTTATATAATAGAAATACACAATAATCATGTCTAGCTTACCTTTTCTGCCCTTTTACAACCTTTGCACATTTTCCGATGTTTACCTTTATCAAATCAATCCTCCACCGTAGATCTTACCATCCCATCCGACGGCTGATGTTACACTCGACCAACAAAGCTGCTCGGTGATCCTGCGCTGTAGATCATAACTGCATTTGATCCAATGCTCGACAACTATATTGGGTGAGCTACATGCACGAGGATTACCTGCCTGATAAAGCGATTTCCTCTCTCCTCCGACATGCAATGTGTCAATCGATAAGTGGAATTGGGTGCTCACCCTTCAATACCACTTACCACTTCTACCTTGCTTGAAATACCACTCCCTATTGCAAAACTGCTTTCCTCGCAAGTTAACGCCCTCACATCTATGCCATGTGGTGACCGTTACATCTGTTGATCTATCGATCGAACAGTTCTCGCTTACTTCGGGTTTCCCTCTGTTCCTCAACGGCTTGATCTAGACCATTGATCTCTGAGATCCAATGACCCTTGTGAATTCAATCTTCATCTGTCTCATCACTTTGACTTTAATTCATTTCTTGATTTCTGCTGATATTATATACTACTCCACTCTTATATGCTCTTATCTTCTCTTCGCTTGTCACTCCTATGGTTTCCGATACACTGCTCCAATAGCTCTTCTCTGATATTCCTCCGATATCTCATGATATGGTTCCTTTGTTAACTTCTCTTCCATTGGCTTCTCCTCCTGATACGTTTTCCTCTTTGTTCCTTCCCTTTTGATGACTTCTTCCTCTTTGCGGGACTTCTTGGGCATATAATACATGCGATACTCTCGATATGGCTCCTCTTGCTCCAATAGGTCTTCCTTTGGATTTACAATGTCTTTCAATGAACTTCTCTGATACCTTCATACCTTGATGGCTTCTGATATCTTTTCTGATATGCCTCTCTTACTCTGATATTCTGCAATATTCCTTTGATGTGTTCCTCTTTTGATGGCTTCCCTGATGGCTTTGCTCCTTGGATTCTTGCTCCTGTTTCTTCATGGATCCGCTCTGCTTGGCTTCATAGCATTGTTTACTCATCCAGAATATTTCCACATTGACATCAATGACAATCTAGGTTAACAGAATGGAGGTCAACAAGCTTTGGCTTCAGGTCATTGAGCTTGCATATAAAATGAGCCTTAGAGAAAAAATTTCTTCATTTATGGCCTCCACCCCTAGGGAAACCTCAATCGAGGGAGCTTCATTGACAAAAATCATTTTAATACTAAAGGAAGAGTCACCTATAGTTGTAAAGTTTATAACTGAATGAATTAGTAGTTGCTTGACAAGATCCCACCTGGCTTGGAAGAGAGGTGACGTCCTTATCACCAAAAGCTAGTAAAAATAAGTCATTCGACAATGAGATAGTGGAAATAACCCCATTGACTCGGGGACCTGACTTTGGGAGGGAGGAATAAATCTTACCCATTACTGATGTCTTTTTTGGATTTGATGAGGAGGGTGAAGATGAGGAATGTGACAAATACCTCTTCCCTAAAACTGATATCGAGATTCCAACCAACATAGAGGGCTTAGCTATAGAGTGAGGCATAGTAATGGACATGATCACTATAGAGGAGCCAAACACCATATTTTCCACCTATAGACGCTGAGAGAGAAGAAGTGAGAAACTGGCTAGGTCCAAACCCTAACCACTGTAACACAGGAGTTCCTCATCACTGAATCTTAAAATGTTGAAGAGAAATTTAGGGAAAAAATTGGATGGGTAAACATCATTGTTAATAAAAAATCACTAATATTATTCAATACATTTATTGATGACATAAACATGAATTATGTCATCAATAAATCCAAAGTTTACAAAAATCATAATGACCATGTTACATTCACTTCCACCATGTTCAATTATAGAAATAATACTTATGACTTAAATATAATTTAGGTGAGCTACTTAATTTCATAATGTAACTATTCTTGAACTTCAGGTTTGGGAAACCCATAATGACCTTGTTACATTCATTTCCAACACATTTGTTTATAAAAATGAGATTTGTGATGTAAACACAACTTAATTTAATTACAACATAATATAGTTAGTCAGTTTCATAACTTGATTATGCTTAAAGTTGAGTTTTACTAAAACCATATTGACCTTGTTACACCATTAATAAAAGTTTAGTGATGACCATGTTACATCATTAATAAAAGATTAATGATGACCCTATTACATCAATAATAAAAACTCAATAATGTATTGTTTAGTACATTTATTGATGATGTAAACATAAACTTGTTCAACTATTTAATTTAACTAATCTTAAATTTTATGTTTAAAAAAACTATAATGGTCTTATTTTATGTTTAAAAAAACCATAATGACCTTGTTACATTCATTTTCACCTTGTTTAATTATAGAAATGAGATTTTGAAGAATATTTAGTTAGTGTTCAATATTTTCTCTGATACATCTTTGTTAGTTTTAAAAATACAATAAACATCATTATCATTAATAAAAATACGATAATGTTTATTTATTGATGACTTAAACACAATTTAAGTCCACACTTACATTATAGAAAATGACCCTGTTACATCATTAATCAAAGATTAGTGATGACCCTATTACATAATAAAAACTCAATAATGTATTGTTTAGTACATTTATTAATGATGTAAACATAACTTTGTTAAACTATTTAATTTCATAATTTAATTATTTTGAAATCTATGTGTAAGAAAACCACTTAGCCTCGTTAAATTTCATAATTTAACTGTTCTTAAATTTTATGTTTAAAAAACCACAATGACCTTATTTTATGTTTAAAAAAACCATAATAACCTTATTTTATGTTTAAAAAAATCATAATGACCTTGTTACATTCATTTCCACCTGTATTTAATGATTTTGGAGAATATTTAATTAGTATTTTTAAAAATGGGGACACAAATAACCCCTCTAATTATCGAATAATTATGGTTAGCCCTCTCTTAGCTAAGTTATATGGTAGTATTTTGGAAAAGAAGTTGAGCATATGGCTTGAAAGTGAAGATAAGCGGGCTAAAGGCAAAGTAGGTTTTAGAAGGCATCACTCAACAATAGACCACCTCGTTGTGCTTAGAATAATTGTGGAGGAATGTCGCAATGATAAATCCAATCTCTTTTGTTGCTTTGTGGACTTTAGAAAGGCTTTCGATATGGTTCCTAGAAACAACCTTTGGAATAGATTAGAAGAGCTAAAGGTTCCTTTCGAGTTGAGAGCTACTGCTATTAGATTATACAAGAATGTAATTGCCAAGCTAAAAAGCAATGAGGGGTGGTCGAAAGATATTAAGTGTAATATTGGAGTTAAACAAGGTTGCCCCCTCTCCCCTACCCTATTTGGCATTTACATTGACAAGCTCGAAGGTTATTTAGAGGAAGCAGGATGTGCTGGCACACTCTTAGCTGGGCTAGTCGTCATCCTTCTTCTCTATGCTGACAATATTGTTCTCCTCGCAAGGTGTCCATCTGATCTTGATAAGCAGCTTAGACTTCTTAAAGATTTTTGCTTTACCATGGGTAGGACTGTTAACACTGACAAAACAAAAGTTATGATTATCAAACCAAGAAGGACACCTACGCTAATTTTATAAATGACAATAATAACTTGGAGGAAGTATATTCTTACAAGTACCTTGGAATTGATATTCATCACAAACTCAATTGGAACTATAGCATTGAGAAAAGGATTAATGGGGGCTGGAAAGCTTACTTTGGTCTTGAAAATAATTGTAAAACGGCAAACCTCGTAATGTGGGATAAAAAGAAGTTCCTCTTTGAAACTTTAGTCACTCTGGTTATCTTATATGGATGTGAGGTTTGGGGTTGCAGCATCTCTAGAGAATCGTGGAGAAAGATTGAGCAAATCCAGAAGCGCTTTATAACATATAACCTGAAAATTAAAAGCAATACACCCTACCCTATTCTCCTTATAGAAGTAGGTCTTTCCCCTATCCAAAGCCTAGCTATGACTAGGCTTCTATTGTACAAGCACAAGCTCAATAAGATAGGAGATCATAGACATCCCAAGCTAGCTTTAATTCCAGCCAAAACAATCTAAGGCTCAAGTGGGGGTGGTATAAAGACACGAGGGCCTGGATGAACCATTGGGAGATCAACGAGAACGATGCATTGCAAAACATTAATAACATTAAAAATATTGTTATTTCTAAGTTCAAAGAAAAAATGTGGTGTGAGAAAGATTTAGCAGCTAAAAGAAAATTGAGTTATTATAAGAAGGTCATCAACCCTACCCTAGAAGACCAAAAGTATCTCTCTGTTTTAGCTAGCTCAAAGAAGAAAATTAATTTAGCAAAGTTTAGAACGAACTCTCATGAGCTCCATAGTGAAACAGGTCGTTGGACAGTTCCTAAAACACCATGGACAGAAAGAATCTGCCATCTCTGTGATAATAGGAACATTGAGGATGAAAACCACTTCCTCTTAGAGTGCCCCGCGTACAACCACATTAGATCTCAATTTCATAATCTTTATCGCAATACTGACCTTCCTAGCCTTTTACAATGTCAAAATTACAGTGAGCTTGGGAGACTTCTCTCCAAGCTTTTTGAGCATAGAAATAAAACCTTAAAACTAAATAATTTGTTTCTCTAGGTCCGATAGACCAAAGTTTGGTCTCAGTGGACGTTAACCACCACCACCATCATCATCATCATCATCATTCAATATTTTCTATAGATTTTTGTTAGTTTTAAAAATATAATAAACATTGTTATCATTAATGAAAATACAATGCTATTATATTTATTGATGATGTAAATAAAATTTTACTATTCTTGAATTTTAGGTTTAAGAAAACCATAATGACCTTGTTATATTCATTTCCACCGTAATCATTTATAAAAATGAATAATGACCTTGTTCTTTAGTGATTGTCGAAAAACATAATAAACATCATTATTATTGATAATAAAAAATAATAATATTAATATATTGATGACTTAAACACAGTTTAAGTAAGCAACTCAATTTTATAGCTTTTACTATTCTCGAATTCCAGGTTTACACCATCATCATTGATAAAAAACAATTACATATGGATGATGTAAACACTATTTAAATTAGCAACTCAATTTCATAAATTTTACTATTTTTAAAATTTAAGTTCAAGAAAACCATAATGACCTTGTTAAATTCATTTCGAGCTTGTTGAATTAAGTTTAAGAAAACTATAATGACCTTGTTAAATTCATTTCGAGCTTGTTGAATTATGAAAATGAGATTTTGAAAAATATTTAATGAATGTGCAAAACATAATAAATACCATCTATAAATAATATATTAATAGCGTAAGCACAATTTAATTTTATTATTCTTGAATTCTAGGTTTAAGAAAACCATAATGACCTTGTTATATTCATTTCCACCATATTCATTTATAAAAATGAATAATGACCTTGTTGTTTAGTGAATGTCGAAAAACACAATCAACATCATTATTATTGATTAAAAAATAATATATTGATGAGGTAAATACAATAAGCAACTCAATTTTATAGCTTTTACTATTCTCGAATTCCAGGTTTAAGAAAACCAACACTATCATTATCGATAAAAAAAACAATTACATATGGATGACGTAAACACTATTTAAATTAGCAACTCAATTTCATAACTTTTATTATTTTTAAATTTTAAGTTTAAGAAAACCATATTCATTTCGAGCTTGTTGAATTATAAGAATGAGAGTTTGAAAAATATTTAATGAGTATCCAAAACATAATAAATACCATCTATAAAAAGTAAATAATATATTAATGACATAAGCACAATTTAATTTTACTATTCTTGAATTTTAAATTTAAGACAACCATAATGACTTTGTTATATTCATTTCCACCATATTCGTTTATAAAAATGAATAATGACCTTGCTATTTAGTGAATGTGGAAAAACAGGATAAACATCATTATTATTGATAAAAAAATAATAATATATTGATGACGTAAACACAGTCTAAGTAAACAACTCAATTTTATAGCTTTTACTATTCTCAAATTCCAAGTTTAAAAAAAACAACACGTCATCATTGATAAAAAACAATTAAAAAATAATAATATATTGATGACGTAAACACAGTCTAATAAGTAAACAACTCAATTTTATAGCTTTTACTATTCTCAAATTTCAAGTTTAAGAAAACCAACACGTCATCATTGATAAAAAACAATTGCATATGGATGACGTAAACACTACTTAAATTAACAACTCAATTTCATAACTTTTATTTTTTAAAATTTTAAGTTTTAGCAACTCAATTTCATAACTTACTATTTTTAAATTTTAAGTTTAAGAAAACCATATTGGCCTTGTTAAATTAATTTCCAGCTTGTTGAATTATGAAAATTATTTAATGAATGTTCAAAACACAATAAATACCATCCATAAAAAAATAAATAATATATTAATGGCTTAAGCACAATTTAATTTTACTATTCTTGAATTCTAGATTTAAGAAAACCATAATTACCTTGTTATATTCATTTCCACCATACTCATTTATAAAAATGAATAGTGACCTTGTTATTTAATGAATGTCCAAAAACACAATAAACATCATTATTATTGATAAAAAAAATAATAATGCATTGATGACCTATATACAGTCTAAGTAAGCAACTCAATTTTATAACTTTTACTATTCTCGAATTCCAGGTTTAAGAAAAACAACACCATCATCATTGATAAAAAAAATTACACAATGATGACGTAAATACAATTTAAATTAACAACTCAATTTCACAACTTTCACCATTTTTAAATTTTAAGTTTAAAAAAACCATAATAACTTTGTTAAATTCATTTCCGATGAGTTGAATTATGAAAATGAGATTTTGAAAAATATTTAATGAATGTCCAAAATATAATAAATACCATCTATAAAAAATAAATAATATATTAATGACGTAAGCACAATTTAATTTTACCATTCTTTAATTCTAGATTTAAGAAAACCATAATGACCTTGTTATATTTATTTCCACCATATTCATTTATAAAAATGAATAATGACCTTGTTATTTAGTGAATATGATGGGATGAGATCTTGGGGTAAACCCAAAATCCCAATTCCATTAAAAAAACTCGAACCTGGGCCTATGGGTTATGGCCCACGAAAGCATTTTAAAACATAGACATTGTTTATGCGGACCTTTATTAACATTGAGCCGTCCTTATAATCTATTAAAACATCGTTCCATACATATGGCTGCACCTTCGAACAATGTCCGATGAAGCCTAGAAGTTCACTATGCCTAGGAATAGAATTATTCACACTTAATTGAGCGATAGATATGACGGACAAACAGTAAAGATGCACGGAGGTCCAGTGTTCCTAGCATTAAGAAAAAGTCATAGCAGATGCAAGTCATATAACTAAAGAAAAAGGAGGTTTGCATGAAACCATTCATGTCTGATCGTGCAAAATAATAATATAAGCAATACCCAAAGATGAAGACACCAGTTGATTCCCCACATAAGACAGACCTCCACCACCACTCACGATCCTCGACTGCCAGCTGGAAGTATGTCAATGCAATGGTTATGAATGTTGTCACGATAATAAGGATAATGAAAACAATGAAGAGGATGTTGTATATTGTGTAAATTTTGTGACCCCACACGATTGCAAAAATATAATATAGTTCAATGTATATTGCACTGAATGGCAAAAAGCCCGCCATAGCCATCTGAGGAATCGTTCCTCTGTACCAAGGCAAAAGTGGAATTTCTCTGGGATACTTTGTCGTGCGGCAAGAAGCCTAAAACTCAGAATTGGATGAGCTCGTGGATTAATCCCCCCGGACCATAAACAGATGAGCGATAAAAGCCGAATCACTTCAAGCAATTGCCAACACGCTAATCCTCATTTGCTCTTCATACATAACGCTTATTATTTATAAAATACGCACAAACATACACAACACTTGAACATGATTATATATATTATATAAAACAGTTACAAATTAAGGCCTTTAAGCCTTAGAAACGAGCTCACGCTCGACTACATCTTGCTCACTCACAATTTCCTCACAGAACCGATATATATCACATCCTATCACATTACATTTATATAAGAATTTTAGGAAGAATCAATCCTATCCTCTCCTAATTTTCTCCACAAAAGCTTCATGCATGCACGCTTTAAATTTGCTTTATCCTCTTTAAATCTATTTTCCTGCTTTAAATCGGCTTTAATTCTGTTTTTCTTCCATGGCTTGCGTTCACTTGCTTTGGTGTTGGTTGCTCCCACATCAGACTCCCAAGGCACAAAATTTATGACCTCCTGGCCATATGCTTCTCTTGGTCTTTAGCAATTTTATCCACTGCATTCCTTCACTAGAACTGCTTTCATGATCTTCTGTGAGCTGCAACCAACCTCTGCAGTAACAACGTCCTCTGTTACACAATAACTCACCAAGCCCTCTGCACTCGGTCTTTTGGCATCCTCTAGGTTGCTGCAAATATTCTCACCTTCCGCTGCCGCTACCTACACAAAATATAAAGACCATACCTATTCATACTTCATTGAGAACTGTACCTCCTTCCGCAGAATCATTTACTGCTCTGATACCAAACTGATGGGATGAGATCTTGGGGTAAACCCAAAATCCCAATTCCATTAAAAAAAACTCGAACCTGGGCATGTGGGTTATGGCCCACAAAAGCGTTTTAAAACATAAACATTGTTTATGTGGACCTTTATTAACATTGAGCCGTCCTTATAATCTATTAAAACAGTGTTCCATACATATGGCTGCACCTTCGAACAATGTCCGATGAAGCCTAGAAGTTCACTATGCCTAGGAATAGAATTATTCGCACTTAATTGAGTGATAGATATGACAGACAAATAGTAAAGATGCACGGAGGCCCACTGTTCTGAGAATTAAGAAAAAGTTAGAGCATATGCAAGTCATATAACCAAAGAAAAAGGAGGTTTGCATGAAACCATTCATGTCTGATCGTGCAAAATAATAATATAAGCAGTACCCAAAGATGAAGACACCAGTTGATTCCCCACATAAGACAAACCTCCACCACCACTCACGATCCTCCACTGCCAGCTGGAAGTATGTCAATGCAATGGTTATGAATGTTGTCACGATAATAAAGATAATGAACACAATGAAGAGGATGTTGTATATTGTGTAAATTTTGTGACCCCACATGATTGCAAAAATATAGTATAGTTCAATGTATATTGCACTGAATGGCAAAAAGCCCGCCATAGCCATCTGAGGAATCGTTCCTCTGTACCAAGGCAAAAGTGGAATTTCTCTGGGATACTTTGTCGTGCGGCAAGAAGCTTGAAACTCAGACTTGGATGAGCTCATGGATTAATCCCTAAACAGACACTTCAAGCAATTGCCAACACGCTAATCCTCATTTGCTCTTCATACATAACGCTTATTATTTATAAAATACGCACAAACATACACAACACTTGAACACGATTATATATATTATATAAAACAGTTACAAATTAAGGCCTTTAAGCCTTAGAAACAAGCTCACGCTCGACTACATCTTGCTCACTCACAATTTCCTCACAGAACCGATATATATCACATCCTATCACATTACATTTATATAAGAATTTTAGGAAGGATCAATCCTATCCTCTCCTGATTTTCTCCACAAAAGCTTCATGCATGCACGCTTTAAATTTGCTTTATCCTCTTTAAATCTATTTTCCTGCTTCAAATCGGCTTTAATTCTGTTTTTCTTCCATGGCTTGCGTTCACTTGCTTTGGTGTTGGTTGCTCCCACATCAGACTCCCAAGGCACAAAATTTATGACCTCCTGGCCATATGCTTCTCCTGGTCTTTAGCAATTTTATCCACTGCATTCCTTCACTAGAACTGCTTTCATGATCTTCTATGAGCTGCAACCAACCTCTGCAGTAACAGCGTCCTCTGTTACACAATAACTCACCAAGCCCTCTGCACTCGGTCTTTTGGCATCCTCTAGGTTGCTGCAAATATTCTCACCTTCCGCTGCCGCTACCTACACAAAATATAAAGACCATACCTATTCATACTTCATTGAGAACTGTACCTCCTTCCGCAGAATCATTTACTGCTCTGATACCAAACTGATGGGATGAGATCTTGGGGTAAACCCAAAATCCCAATTCCATTAAAAAAAACTCGAACCTGGGCATGTGGGTTATGGCCCACAAAAGCGTTTTAAAACATAAACATTGTTTATGTGGACCTTTATTAACATTGAGCCGTCCTTATAATCTATTAAAACAGTGTTCCATACATATGGTTGCACCTTCGAACAATGTCCGATGAAGCCTAGAAGTTCACTATGCCTAGGAATAGAATTATTCGCACTTAATTGAGTGATAGATATGACAGACAAATAGTAAAGATGCACGGAGGCCCACTGTTCTGAGAATTAAGAAAAAGTCAGAGCATATGCAAGTCATATAACCAAAGAAAAAGGAGGTTTGCATGAAACCATTCATGTCTGATCGTGCAAAATAATAATATAAGCAGTACCCAAAGATGAAGACACCAGTTGATTCCCCACATAAGACAAACCTCCACCACCACTCACGATCCTCCACTGCCAGCTGGAAGTATGTCAATGCAATGGTTATGAATGTTGTCACGATAATAAAGATAATGAACACAATGAAGAGGATGTTGTATATTGTGTAAATTTTGTGACCCCACATGATTGCAAAAATATAGTATAGTTCAATGTATATTGCACTGAATGGCAAAAAGCCCGCCATAGCCATCTGAGGAATCGTTCCTCTGTACCAAGGCAAAAGTGGAATTTCTCTGGGATACTTTGTCGTGCGGCAAGAAGCTTGAAACTCAGACTTGGATGAGCTCATGGATTAATCCCTAAATAGACACTTCAAGCAATTGCCAACACGCTAATCCTCATTTGCTCTTCATACATAACGCTTATTATTTATAAAATACGCACAAACATACACAACACTTGAACACGATTATATATATTATATAAAACAGTTACAAATTAAGGCCTTTCAGCCTTAGAAACGAGCTCATGCTCGACTACATCTTGCTCACTCACAATTTCCTCACAGAACCGATATATATCACATCCTATCACATTACATTTATATAAGAATTTTAGGAAGGATCAATCCTATCCTCTCTTGATTTTCTCCACAAAAGCTTCATGCATGCATGCTTTAAATCTGCTTTATCCTCTTTAAATCTATTTTTCTGCTTTAAATCGGCTTTAATTATGTTTTTCTTCCATGGCTTGCGTTCGCTTGCTTTGGTGTTGGTTGCTCCCGCATCAGAATGTACAAAAACACAATAAATGTGATGTCCCCCATATATATGTAAATATTTATTTTACTCCATTTTTTTGGATAAACTGAATACTGGTTAACTTTTTTTATAAATAGTAATTTTATTTCTATTGCATAAGTGGATTCTGGAATGATGGCAATAATTAATTGATTTAACTTAAGTAAAAAAAATGAGTTATCAAAGGTAACAGTTTGTTGTCAAACAGTTAGGTTGGGTGGTTACCTCAACCCTAACTACTTCCAAAGGGAAGATTTATTCCAGGAATCAAGAGGATGGGTATCTGAGACCTGGAAAAAGAAGAGAACTGCAAGATAAGTTGTGTTCTAGGGTTGTGTTGTAGGGACAGACAGTGATACCATGGCTATGTCTGATTAAGACCAGATAGTTTTTACATTTCAAGAACAGGGAATCTTGAAGAGAATACCTTGTGAAGGGTAGCTCGAGGGAGACTTCAAGCGGAGACAAATAATCATAAATATGTAAGTCGAATGTGTCTGAAAAGGCGAGATAGATAAGTAAAGAAGGTACTTTCCATTAGCTTAGCTTCTGTCTTAAAGTAAGTAGATTATTAACTAGTTTAATATTTTAACCAAGAAGGGTTACAACTAGAATCAGTACAGGTTAAGAGTGTTACTTCTTACTGAAGAAAAGAAAAATGGTAAACATGTAAGTTAATTTCATTCCACTACGAATTCTGGAAGTTATTGTAGCAAAGAACTAATATATTTAGCGAACAAAAGTGGAACTTATAGGCCTTAATTTTCAAATATAGATAACAATAGAATAACAAGACATTCTTGGCAAATCACCTAAGTCGAATAGTAGAAATAATGACCTACTTTTACTTTTATTCTACCCAACGAAAACTGTGAAACAATGAAACATTCTTTAAACTGCATAAACCTCAGAAGTTAGTAGGGTTTGACTTATCGAAGAATGTATTACGAATAAACAGTTCCATAACAGAGCCTACTACTGTTAAAAATATTACATAAGGAAACAATAAATAATGTATCAATCTCGTAGATTTATCTCCACTATCAAAACAAGAAAAACCATTCATTATCACTCCAGATAAATATACAGTAGGCTTTCCAAAATCCCCTTAAACTTAGAGTTCAGAGCAAAAGAAAACCATAATTTCCACTTTGGTAAAGATCAATAGAACAACTACATTAAGAATATGCATTAACAAGAGCAGCAAATACTGGCAAATATTGCTTGTAAAGTAACATAATTCCCCATATTACAATAAATATGAGGTTCGTGCCATAGGCAAAACTGGTATCAAAGTTAAACAGAGAAGATGACATTTAGAAATGTCAACAGTTATGAAGGAATAAAACTAAATGGAACCAAAAAGCATAGAGAGGTCTCACGTTATACAACACCCTTCACAAATTTTACCACAACGAGTTCTCAGCTTCAAGCCTGAGGAACTTTAAAAACAAAAAAAACAACAGAGCCTGTATTCCTCGGAAAAACGACAACAGAACAACATCATGGGCTAACCCTATAAGTAACCGCATACATGGTGGAAAAAGCTGAGGTACTGGTTGTCACGGTAGTGAACCAAAAGGACGCCAAGGGTTCCACCTAAGAGCCAAGCTAGCCTGCCAAAAACGAATATAGGAATTAGACATAAACATTACTGCACTTTAGAAAACAAAAAAAAAAGGAGCAGTGAAATATTCAAGCAGAGGTTAGCACCAGGAGATTAGCACCTGCTTAGTTGTAGAATGATGCAAACAAACTCTCTCTAGAACAAGGAGCGAACCAGAGACAAGCTACCACAACCCAGAGTGATAAAAATGGCTAAAGCATACACAATTACAGAAACATAATCATATATCAGGCACAAATGGTGCATGTGTAATCACACTCACACACAGATTACATTGAGATCACTCTATTAAATAGAGTTTTTGAGATCCAACTTATTCCTAATTTAGAGAGAGTGGTTGAGAGAATTTCCTCAACCATCACAAACAACTTATTAAATATGGAATGTGAGCATTAACTCCAACATCCCCCCTTAATGATTCATTACATGAAAATAACAAATATAATCAAGCTTATCAGTAGATGCTCCATCAAGTTGCCTCGTAACCCTCGGAAAGGTGTAGTTGGCAAGTTGGATTCCCGAGTTCCCTTCCTCAACTCCCGATCAAGGACCTCCCGAAGTCAATTACTGGACAGCATCCCAATCTGTCGCATAACCCTCATTAGGAAACCACTTCCATTCTATCCACTAATGAGGGATCCTTCCCTAGATCCGCAACTGCCATACTATCTGGACAACCATCCATATTGAGCCTTACTACTACTTGATCTCTTAAGTATTCTGGCATCAGACACATAGTTGAACTGCTAGTTATTTTAAAAAAGTTTAATAGATTCACTCTCTTCATTGGATTCATCATCGGAATTCAATTGGTATTCAACTGTGGTTATATTTGCTGATTCTTTCCCTTTTAACACATCACTAGCATGACTTCTGCAATTCCACGCTGTATGCCCAATTTTCTTGCAATAGTGGCATTCAATGTCACATTTGTTTGCATTTTTCTTTCTCATCCTTGACTTTTTCCACAAGGCATTTTCTACATGAGAGTTCTCTTCGGCATCCTCTGGTTTCAGTCGCTTTTCCTCCCCCAAAAGTGCTGCAATTGTCTCTTGCAATGTTTGTGTAGATATTTGACTCAAAGTGAAAACAACATTACTTTAACTTGAAGGAAGACTATTTAATAATACAGCTTTAGCATCTTCATCGTCTACCTTTGTCCCAGCTTCACCTAATTGTCTTAAAAGAGACATTAAATTATTTATATGACTGGACATAGATGTCTCCTCATTCATTTTCAGACTAAATAATTGCAGCTTTAGGGAAAATTTTGCATTAGTAGATTTTACACCAAACAATTGAGCCAAATGTTCCCATATTTCTTTTGATGTTTTAGTAAGATCTACATGATGTAATTGCGAATCAGAAAGAGCAAGTCCAATAATAGACTTAGCTTTTTCATCTCTATTTTTCCATTCAAATAACTCTTTGGCATCTGTAGGTGCTGCTTCTGAACCATTCACTATTCCCCACAAGTTTTTATTCATTAATTGCAGTTGTATTTTTACTTTCCATGAGGGAAAATTCAAACCATTGAATTTGTCTAATACCATAAACTCCATGATAAAAGAGGAAAAAATACCTTTTCTAAAATAGCGAGACAAAATCCTGCTGAGAAAAAGCTTGGGAAAATATCTTACAGGCTCGAGAAACTCCGTGCGTTCCTCACCTCAATTTCTTACTGGGCGTTTGGATCGGCTGTCAAAACAACCATCGTCGCCATGCCTGAAAGTTGGCTGCTTTAAAAAATCTCTGTTCATATAATCCTCAAGCTGCAGCGTATAAGATTAATTTGATGCTTGGATGAATCTGTAATTGTGTTTTAATACCAAAGACAGTTAACAATATTAAAGCCCCCTTCCCTGGTTGCACTTTTAATTCAATATCCAAATTTTGACCGCACTAGATAGGAAAAATCACGAGGGCGATATGACGCCGTAGCCCACCCTACTCTGCATTACATGTCCAAATTCTTTGCATGATAGACAACGACGGCCACTTACCGTGACTTTGAAAATAACGGGAAGCTACAGAGAACCGTATCTCATCCCATTCAATGCCGTATTCAAATGCAGAGAACGCTTTGTAAACCCATGCGTGCAAATTGATCGGATCAGCATTCAATACGAGATCCCGAATGGAGGGACATACGCTCTTGAATATACAGCCATGGCAATAGGTGTCCTGATACGAATTTCCGCCTGATAAAAACAGCTAAATTCACAATATTTCAAGGATTTAGACTCACAATACACAGGCCTCTGATCCTGTGCTCTGATACCATGATAAAAATGGATAAAGCATACAATTACAGAAACATAATCATATATCAGGCACAAATGGTGCATGTGTAATCACACTCACACACAGATTACATTGAGATCACTCTATTAAATAGAGTTTTTGAGATCCAACTTATTCCTAATTTAGAGAGAGTGGTTGAGAGAATTTCTCAACCATCACAAACCAACTTCTTAAATATGGAATGTGAGCATTAACTCCAACACAGAGACGCAGAACAACTCCAATAAATAACTTAGTCAAGTTGGAAGCAAAACTAACACTAGCGAAGAAAAATCGCAGGTCAAGAACCCTTACCAGATAGGAGGCTGCCTGGCTAGCTCGGAGACCAAGTGAGTGTTTAGCAGAAGCACCAAATGTTGAGTTTTCCCTCGTAGTCCATACTTCGTTAAGCAAAACATTACCCCAATTGTTCAATCTAGAGGCAATCTGGATGTTGTAGATCTGGCACATCTTCCCGTGTGAAGGATCCAGCTGGAGACGCCATGACATTCACACCAGAGGTGTTCCACAACCCTAGGGCATTCAACATCCCAAGAAAATTAATGATCACTGTAAGGTTGAGTTATGGCAATAATACCAAGGTCTGTTATATTAAATACGAATAAGGTATGGACCGGACCACAATACACAATGAACTAGATTCATAGTACCATATAAATATACTCTTTAAACTAACAATTACTATGTCACTGACATTTTTAAAATAAATCATAATTATCGTGAAGTGAAAATGTACAGGAAAATCCTAACAATATATTGATGTCAATTCTATGTATTAATGCTGACCTTTTATGATTATGAGACTTTATATTAATTTGAATATCCTAATAATTACATAGTTAATTTTTTTTACTATGGGTTTTTAATCTAATTTATGGATGTGTGACATGTGGTATCAGAGCTCTCAGGTTACCAAAATTGAGGCCTCTGGAAAGATAGGAATTGACAGTATTTGTGTAATGTGCACAACAAAGA
Organism: Pinus taeda; assembly: GCA_000404065.3. Taxonomy (NCBI): domain Eukaryota; kingdom Viridiplantae; phylum Streptophyta; class Pinopsida; order Pinales; family Pinaceae; genus Pinus; species Pinus taeda. The sequence goes on from APFE031141051.1 coordinate 28,167, forward strand.
GCTAGGAACAGAAATAGTTGGTATGAGAAGAATGGGAACCATACCACATCGGACTGTGATAGGAGTAGGAGCAACAACCTTCAGGAGACAAATCCTGCAGTATGGGTACAGGTGGGAGAAGAACCACGAAACACTAATTCCACGATCTTAGAAACTCTGTAAGAGCTAAAAACAAAAATGGATCGACTTGGAGCAAACAATGAACGACTGATGTAGGAACAAGAAAATATCATGAAAAGTTTGTCAGATAGACGGAACCGAAGACAAACAATTGCCAACCCTGAACAAGGAAATATGACTAGAGAACAAGAATACCACATGGCACGAGCAGAAACTAAAGGTGGTGAAGAAAACTAGGAAGAAGAATCTGGAAATGCATCAGAACACAAAAAGCACAAGAGACAAAAGGTAGAGCTACAGGGAGAATTCCAGAAGATAAAGCCTCCACTTTTTGATGGCAAACAGGAGGAGGAAGTAGAAGCTTAGCTTATTCACATGAACAAGTATATTCAGTTGTACGAATATGATAATAATATTAAAGCTCTATTGGTAGTCTTTCAGTTGCATGGAAAGGCCACCTTATGGTGGGAGGAGGTAAAGACAGTTCATGGTGTAAATGAACAAAGCATAACCTGGGATAAATTTCAAAAATAATTTAAAGAAAAATATCTAACTGAAAGATTTTATGACAAGAAGGCCAAGGAGTTGCACGACCTTCGCTTGGGACAATTATCCATGGATGAGTTCATAACCAAGTTCACTTCCTTGCTACGATACGTCCCATACATACGAGAAGAAAATGCTAAGGTACAATGATTTGTCAGCAACTTGCCATTGTTTATGAAAGAACGCCTTGAGTTCGCTAACCCAAAAACCATGGATGAGGTCATATGTAAGGTTTGGGTATGCTATCAACAAAATAAGCAGAAAGGGGAAGGAGGGAAGAAATGGAATGACAATAAAGGGAGTAAATTCTCCTCCGATCATAAGATAAATAAATTTGTGGTCAACAAGACCCCTAGAGGATAGATGAACATAAATGTGAATATAAATCCACCCAGGTTTAGAGTTCCCAGTGAAACCAAGACAAATGAGCAATCAGTAAGGACTGAAGTGGAAGTGGCAGCCAGACCACCAGTACAGTGTTGGGGATGCAGAGGCCTCATTATGTTAAAAATTGCCCACATTGCAAAGGAACCGATCAGGTTGCACTAGTTCAAGAGGCATCAACAAGCAGAGAAGTGGCAAGAAGCATGCCAAAAATCAATGCTACTCTTGAGGACCACCAGGCGGAGTACCAACTGAATATGATAGAGTTTGAACGTAAAATATGAAACCATATTGTGTCTATTTTAATTGACCCTGGAGCTATCTTAAGTTATGTTAGCCCCAAAATAATAGAACAATGAAATCTACAGACTATTAAGTTTAAGAATTCCTAGTTAGTACAACTGGCTATAGGGGCCAAGAGAAGAGTTCCGGCCAAGGTCAGTAATTGTCTCCTATAGATAGCAGGACAACCTATTATGGCGGACTTAAATGTACTACCCTTAGGGTCATATGATATTGTAATCGGTATGGACTGGTTGGAAAACAATTGGTCTCTCCTTAACTGTAAAACTAAAACCATTAATTATATGGACGAGGATGGGAGAAGGTAGGATATTCAAGGGATAATAAGACCTTTAAAGTTGAGACTCGTGACAACGTCCCAATTGGCCAAATACATCCAGAAAGGGTGCCAAATTTATGCAATACAAGTAGGATATTATAATTCAAAAGAAAAATCTGCCGCCATAGAAGATATACCAATATTACAGAATTTCTCGGATGTATTTCCAGAGGAAATTCCGAGACTTCCACAAAAAAGAGATATAGATTTTACTATTGAATTAGTGTTAGGAGCTGCATTGGTATCTCAGGCCCCTTATCATATGAGTGTACCCGAATTAACAGAGCTGAAAATGCAATTGCAAGAACTTCTTGACAAGAAATACATCTGACCCAGTGTATCACCCTGGGGAGCCCCAATACTTTTTGTTAAAAAGAAGGATGGGACCATGTGAATGTGTATGGACTACCGTCAATTAAATAAGTTAAGCATCAAAAACAAGTATCCCCTACCCCGTATAGATGAATTATTTGACCAAGTGAAGGGGGCAACTGTGTTTTCCAAGATTGACCTTCGATCGGGCTATGATCAAATAAGAATCAATGAAGATGATATAGCGAAAATTGCCTTTAGAAATCATTATGGGCATTACGAGTTTGTGGTGCTACCCTTCGGGCTAACCAATGCACCGACAACTTTAATGTGCCTTATTAACAACATATTCCATCAATATTTAGACAAGTTTGTGTTAATTTTCGTTGATGATATTTTAATTTACTCACGGACGGTAGAAGAACACAAAGAACACCTCTGGATTGTTTTGCAAGTTTTAAGGGAACAACAACTATATGCCAAATATAGTAAATGCAACTTCTTTAAGGAACATATCCAATATCTTGGTCATGTCATTACTAAATATGGAATCCCTGTGGACCCAGAGAAAATAAAGGCCATAATGGAGTGACCAGTACCAAAAGATGTGGTTGATATAAGGTCATTTATGGGCCTAGCTGGATATTACAAGTGATTCATTGAAGGCTTTTCCAAGGTAGCTTATCCTATTACCTCGTTTCAAAAGAAAGGTAAGGCTTTTAAATGGAGTATAGAATGCCAAAACAGTTTTGACCGGCTTAAACATTTACTCACCACTGCACCCATATTAAGCATTGTTGATCCAAACAAAGATTATGTGGTGTGTATTGATGCTAGCAAAGAAGGTGTAGGCAGTATACTAATGCAAGAGGGTAGAGTCATCGCTTACAAATATAGAAATCTTAAAGAGCATGAGCAAAGATACTCAGCCTACGATTTGGAACTGACAGTTATTCATGCCTTGAAAATGTGGTGACATTACCTATTGGGTAAAAAATTTCTGCTAATGATCGACCATCATAGCTTGACTAATTACTTTAAACAACCCACTTTGAATGCTAGACAAGTGTGTTGGGTTTATTTTCTGAGCGGGTTCGATTTTGAAATTAAGCACCTAAAAGGCAAGGAGAATCGTGTCGTAGATGCATTAAGTAGAAAAGATAACTGTTTATATGAAATATCATTCAGTGAAGCACAAAACACATTTAAAGAACAAATTAAGAAGGCAAAAATGCAAGACCCAGAGTATCAAACATTGTGGCAGCAAACAAAAATTCTGAACAACAAGGCACAACAACTTGGGTATGAAGTAAATCAAGAAGGTTTGCTGATTTATAAAACAAGAATGTATGTACCCAATATAAAGCCATTAAGGATTTAATTTTAGATGAATATCACAAGGTTCCATATGTCGGCCATCCTGGATATCAAAAGTTGATAACAACTCTTAGAAAAGAATACTTTTGGCCAGGCACAAAGAAGGACGTAGCTAAATATTTGGCCTGTTGTTTGGAATGCCAACAAGTCAAAATAGAACACCGTCATACAACCATTTTACTCCACCCATTACCCATTTCAGAATGGAAGTGGGAAGTTATTTCCATCGATTTTATAACAGAATTGCCTAGGTCATGAAAGTAGAATGATTCAATCATGGTGGTCATTGATAATTTGAGCAAATCTACCCACTTCACACCTGTAAAATCTACTTATAAGGCAATATTTGCTAATATATTTATGCAGACTATCTTCAGGTTACATGGAATACTGAAGGTTATAATATCAGATCGTGATGTAAAATTTACATCAGCTTTCTGGAAAGCCTTATTTGAAGGATTGGGCACTCAACTACATTTTAGTACCACCTACCATCCTCAAGAAGATGGGTAGACTGAGCGATTAAACCAGGTGGTGGAGGATATGTTATGGCCATATGTAATGCAACAACCCTCTAAGTGGGAAGAGCACTTACATCTTGTAGAATTTGCTTACAACAACAGTTATCACACTTTTGCACAAATGAGCCCTTTTGAAGTGCTCTATGGACATAAATGCAGGAATCCCTCAAAACGGGGTGGTCCAGAAGATAAGTTAATGTTGGGGCCTGATATGTTAGCAAAGATGGAAGAAATGGTCAAGAAAGTGCGATCCAACTTGAAGGCCACCCAGGACCGACAAAAGAACTTTGCGGACCAGAAAATAAGCTTTTTGGAATTTCAAGTGGGGGATCATGTCTACGTTCATGTTAGAGCCAAGAAAAGTACACTACAGTGGATGGGTTGTGCCAAATTGGCACCCAGGTTCTGTGGTCCTTTCCAAATTTTAGCACGGATTGGGCCCGTAGCTTATCAACTTGCATTACCAAGCCATATTTGGGTGCACAACGTTTTTCACATTTCGGTGTTAAAGAAATACATTTATGACCCCAAACACAAAATAAAATGGCAAGAAATACAGGTGAAGGGGGAAAGGTTAAAAAAAAAAAATTCCTCATCAGCTTATCTTGTATATGTGTATGTATGTATACATAATAGATTTATATTCTGATTTTACGAAGGTAACTAAAGTAATTGTCTGTTTACTTTTGATAATACAGAGAGAACTGGAAGGCGAGTTCCTGGTCGAGCTAAAAGGTATACTCGATCGGAGAGAAGTAATGCTACAAAGACGAGTTATTACCCAAGTTAAGGTACAGTGGCAACATTTTGGGCCTGACAAGGCTACCTGGGAAGATGAAAGGACCATGAGAGAGATATTTCCAAGGTTATTTCCGATAGAAGAACATCGAGACGATGTTCAATCTTAAGGGGGGAGATGTGATGTCCCCCATATATGTGTAAATATTTATTTTACTGCATTTTTTTGGACAAACTGAATACTGGTTAACTTTTTTATAAATAGTAATTTTGTTTCTATTGCATAAGTGGATTGTTGGAATGATGGCAATAATTAATTGATTTAACTTAAGTAAAAAAATGAGTTATCAAAGAATAACATTTTGTTATCAAACAGTTAGGCTAGGTGGTTACCTCAACCCTAACTACTTCCAAAGGGAAGATTTATTCCAGGACTCAAGAGGATGATGGGTATCTAAGACCTGGAAAAAGAAGAGAACTGCAAGATAAGATGTGTTGTAGGGACAGACAATGATATCATGGCTATGTTTGGTTAAGACCAGATAGTTTTTACATTTCAAGAATAAGGAATCTTGAAGAGAATACCCTGTGAAGGGTAGCTCGGGGGGAGATTTCAAGAGGAGCAACGCTGGTCTCAAGGTTGGGAGGCAAATAATCAGAAATATCTAAGTCCAGTGTGTCTGGAAAGGTGAGACAGATAAGTAAATTTAAAGGACTTCTCTTTAAATTGCAGAAGGTACTTTCCATTAGCTTAGCTTTTGTCTTAAAGTAAATAGATTATTAACTAGTTTAATATTTTAACTAAGAAGGGTTACAACTAGAATCAGTACAGGTTAATAGTGTTACTTCTTACTGAAGAAAAGAAAAATGGTAAACCTGTAAGTTAATTTCATTCCACTACGAAATCTGGAAGTTATTATAGCAAAGTACTAATATATTTAGCAAACGGAAGTGGAACGAATAGGCCTTAATTTTCAAAGATAGATAACAATAGAATAGTGAGACATTCTTGCAAATCACCTCAGTCGAACAATGGAAATAATGGCCTACTTTTATTTTATTCTACCCAATGAAAACTGTGAAACAGTGAAATGTTCTTTAAACTCGCATAAACCTCAGAAGTTAGTAGGGCTTGACTTATTGAAGAATGTATTACGGATAAATAGACAACTCCATAACGGAGCCTACTATTATTAAAAATATTACATAAGGAAACAATAAATAATGTATCAATCTTGTAGATTTACTTTCGCTATCAAAACAAGAAAAACCATTCATTATCACTCCAGATAAATATACAGTAGGGTTTCCAAAATCCCTCGAACTTAGAGTTCAGAGTAGAAGAAAACCATAATTTCCACTTTTGTAAAGATGAATAGAACAACTAAATTAAGAATATGCATTAATAGGAGTAGAAAATACTCGTAAATATTGCTTGCAAAGTAACAAACTTCCCCATATTACAATAAATATGAGGTTCGTGCCATAGGAAAAATTGGTATCAAAATAAGTTAAACAAAGAAACCGACATTTAGAAATGTCAATAGTTATGAAGGAATAAAACTAAATGGAACCAAAAACCGCAGAGAGGTCTCACGATTATACAACGACCTTCGCAAATTTTACCACCAGGAGTTCTCAGCTTCAAGCTTGAGGAACTTTAAAAACAAAAAAAACAACAGAGCCTGTATTCCACGAAAAAACGGAAACAGAACAACATCATGGGCTAACCCTGTAAATAACCGCATACCCGGTGGAAAAAAGCTGAGGAACTGGTTGTCACGAAAGTGAATCGGAAGGACCCTAAGGGTTCCACCCAAGAGCTGAGCTAGCTTCCCAAAAACAAATATAGGAATTAGACATAAACATTAATGCACTTCAGAAAACAACAAAAAAAGGAGTAGTGAAATATTCAAGTAGAGGTTAGCATCGGGAGATTAGCACCTGCTTAGTTGTAGAATGATGCAGACAAACCCCTCTCCAGAACAAGGAGCAAACCAGAGACAAGCTACGACAACCCAGAGATGCAGAATAGCTCCAGTAAAGAACTCAGTCAAGCCAAAAGCAGAACTGGCACCAACGAAGAAAAATCACAAGTCAAGAACCCTTACCAGATAGGAGGCTACCCGACTAGCTCGGAGACCAGGCAAGCATTCAACAGAAGCACCAAATGCTGAGTTTGCCCTCGCAGTCCATACTTTGTTCAACAAAACATTACCTTGACTGTTTGATCTAGAGGCAGTCTGGATGCCATAGATTTGGCACATATTCCTACGTGAAAGGAGCCAACTAGAGACGCCACGACATTCGCACCAAAGGCGGTCCACAACCCTAGGGCATTCAACAGCCCGGGAAAATTAATGATTGCCATAAGGTTGAGTTATGACAATAATACCAAGGTATGTTATATTAAATACGAATAAGGTATGGATGGGACCGCAATACACAATGAACTAGATTCATAGTACCATATAGATATACTCTTTAAAATGACAATTACCATCGCCACGGGGTTCGACTATGTCACTCACATTGTTAAAAGAAATCGTAATTATTGTAAAGTGCAAACCTATAGGAAATCCTAACAATATATTGATGCCAATTCTATGTATTACTGCCAACCTTTTACGATTATGAGACTTTATATTAATTTGAATATCGAAATAATTATATAGTTATTTTTTTTTTGACTATGGGTTTTTACTCTAATTTATGGATGTGTGCCAATAAACATCATTATTGTTGATAAAAAAATAATAATGTATTGATGGCCTATAGACAATCTAAGTAAGCAACTCAATTTTATAACTTTTACTATTCTCGAATTCCAGGCTTAAGAAAACCAACACCATCATCATTGATTAAAAAAATTACACATTGATGACATAAATACAATTTAAATTAACAACTCAATTTCACAACTTTCACCATTTTTAAATTTAAAAAAACCATAATGACCTTGTTAAATTCATTTCCAATTGGTTGAATTATGAAAATGAGTTTTTGAAAAATATTTAATGAATGTCCAAAGTATAATAAATACCATCTATATATAGATGATGTAAACACAATTTAAATCAACAACTCAATTCTATAGCTTTATTATTTTAATTTTAAATTTTAAAAAACCATAATAACTTTCTTACATTCCTTTACACCATATTCAATTATAAATGGCATTTTGAAAAATATTAAATAAATATCCAAAATCACATCAAACAGTACTCTCATTAATAAAAATACTAATAATATATTAATGAGAGACATAATTTAATCAAACAACTTACTTTTACAATAATAAAAGTTTCTAAAATATTTAATAGTATATCAGATTAGTGAACTCTCTCACTTCATCTTACTTTTATACTTAAACTATTCTTAAACTTCCAACCATTTTTTATTCAACTCATTTCTACACTTCATCTACTCTCATTAATTAAAAAACTAATAATATATTAATGAGAGACATAATTTAATCAAACAACTTACTTTTACATTAATAAAAGTTTCTAAAATATTATAATATTATATCAAATTATTGAACTCTCTCATTTCATCTTACTTTTATAATTAAAATATTCTTAAACTTCCAACCTTTTTTTTATTCAATTCATTTCCACACTTCATCTTACATTCATAATTTAACTATTCTTAAACTTCCCACTTAAAAAAACAACAATAATTTTATTAAATTCATTTCTACTTAAAAGTCATTTAGTAAATTATTAATATTATAAACTTAACTTAAATTATCTCTGAACTTCAAGCGAATAACCTTTGTCCTCGGAATCATTACAACTTGTAATAGTGGTATAATAGTTTTCTTTGCACTTTTCATGGAAATTATGTTACATTCATTTATAGTAAAGTTATTGATGTTATAAACATAATTTAAATTATCTTTAAACTATTATTTATAGTAATAGTTTTATATGGAAATTATGTTATATTCATTTCCAGTAAATTTATTGATGATATAAATCTAACATAAATTATCTTTAAGACCCAACCTAACATAGATTATCTTTAAGACCCAACCTAATGACCTGTGTATTATGTATTGTTACAACGTGTAATAGTTTTTATTGCACTTTTTGGTAGACTCTTTTTCATAATTTTAAAAATTAATTACTCATTTATTTTTCTAAGTTTATGTCGTTTTAAATATGTCTTTTTAAGAAAATTAGTAATCGTTTATGTCATGAGGTGTTTTGTTGGTTTGTTTTTTTTAATCAGTAATTTTTAAAATGATTTGGACTGGGTTTGAGATTAAACTAATTTATAATTTAATAATATATTTAACATCTTACAAATTAGATATACTGATAATTTATGATTAAGTAAAAGTTTAGATGTAAAAAACAATATAATAATAAAGTGGGTCTGACTTTTCAAGGCTTCTATCTTTTCAACCTTATCATAAATGGTCAAATGCCATATCCATAATTTAAACCCACTTGGCTAGAGTCTCACTCTTGAGAACTTATATACTTTTAACCTTAGAAGGGTTAAATGCCTTATCCAAAATTTAAACCTATGTGATAGAGTGCATGACTTACCTACAAACCATCAAACTATTACCTTTTAAAAATAGAAACTAACTATATTTTTTTACCATGGAGAATTGATAATTATTTGGAGTAATTTGAGCTAGGCCCAAGATCAAACTTAACGACTACTACTATAACACCAAGAGTCAACAACTATGATTTAGTAAGAGCTGAGACTCAAGGAAGGTGGGGGAGCCTATTGAATCTTATCACAAGAGGCCGAAGAGGTTCCTTCTAAGATTTGAAACCAAGTGGAAAGAATAGCATCTTATTGTTCCAAATACTCAACTTTCTTAAAAACATGCATTATCCAAAACTTAAACCCTCCTGACTAGAGTGCATGACTTACCTACAAACCATCAAACTATTACCTTTTAAAAGTAGAAACTAACTATTTTTTTTTACCATGGTGAATTGATAACCATTTGAAGTACTTTGGGCGAGACCCAGATCAAGCATAACAGCGACTACTATAACGCCAAGAGTATATCTAACATCCAACAACCATAATTTAGCAAGAGCTTAGACTCCAAGGGAGTGGGAAGCCTACTCCTTGAATCTTATCACAACAGGCCAAAAAATTCCTAATAAAATTTGAAACCAAGTAGAAAAAATAACATCTTATTGTTCCAACTACTCAACTTTCTTAAAACAAACTTTTATAAAGAAAATTGATTTATAAAATTACATTGATAAAGTGGTTAAACATGTAATGGTTTGACATGTAATTATGCTGCTGGTGGTTACTTACGGTAAAGACAAAGGTAGGTTTATATACTTATGGTACTCGTGAAAGGGTAAAGACTAAGATAGGTTTATACCTACTATGCATCTTTGAAGCAAAAAAGATGGTCATTTATTCCACATTACGGACAGGATGGATTCGACTCTTGCTTTTTCCTCACACCTTTTTAACTAAGAAGATGGTCACATGGACCCGAAGCTCGGAGCTTTAGAATTCCCCAAATCGCTTTAACCCATCATGACATGGAATCACGAGAGCTCGCTAGAGCATAATCCCAAGCTCCCAGGTCGGCGCCTTCACCTGCCGTGACGGTCACCTAACCACGTGGCGACGCGTCAGACAGCAGGATCATGCCACAGGTAGCACAAACGACGGGTAAAAACCTAACATTCCACTAAACCCGCCGGATGACGTGCACGGAACCACTCCCACCCACACATATTTAAATACACTTGCGTGATCCCATGAACGCGTATATTTATTACACCCATACTACGTCCACGAATTATATTTAATATTATCCATTATCTTTTTTCCTCGTAGTTTCTCCGTCCGTTATTTGCTGAGCTGGCAGCGCAACACGTTACTGCGTGCGGCGCACTGGCAGCTATTACGACATTCCAAAACATTTGCCTTATCCTCAAGCCTTTGCCACATCCCACTCACCTTTTAATATTCCATCATCTTTCCCTTCTTTTAAACCTTTATTTTTAATTTAGTGATGGGAATTAGAGAGACCCAATCTGATCTCTTTTGGACTTTGGGTAACCAACCCATAATTTAGACTAGACCATGGACTTTATAATGTGTTCCAGTTATTAGGGATTAAATTATTCATTTTTTTATCTAGAATTCACAGATGGACTAGGGGGACAAACCATGTTAGCATGTTTGAAAAGTATGGGGATGGCCCTGGTCATGTGAGTCCTCACAAGGGCCTTAGATAACGTGGAATTTGACCTCATGGTTGTCTAGACTTTGGCTGACAAATTCAAAGGTCACATGTATGTTGTTTGGAGTCTTCTGGAAGATTGTCACCACCGAATGTTAGGAAGGTATCGTGTGGAAAACATAGGTCTCATGAGGGAGAATACCAAGATGGAATAAATCACGTTTCAATCAACTTGTCAAAACAAGTTCTAGGAACCACCAGTGGAAAAATGAACCATCCTTTAAATTCACTATGGTGTTCCAATCTAACCATGGTTGAGCCTAACCATGGCGTTAGGATTTAACTTTATGGTATCAACATCTTTGGCTCTAATATTTGACTAGGTTATCTGATATTTTGGTTTTTATATTTTATTTTTAGAGAAAGTCAAATACATTTTATGTATTCAAAATTTTGGATGAAAGTGATATATAACATATAACGTGATATTAAATTATTAGAAAAATAATAATTTATTTTAATTTAAAATATTTATATAGAATATATCTAAAAGTAGTTTTTAATTTTATTTTAAATTTAAGATTAAGATAAAGTTATTTTATTCAATAATGATGTGTTTATTTGTTTAAAAATTATCTATAAAATATTTATTTTTAGATTTAAGAATAAGATAGATTAAGATTAAGATAAGTTATTTATTTAATTTTTGTTTAAAATTATTTATAAAAAATTATTAAAAAAAAATCATGTACTTACATCATTATTGTTTAAATATTATCTATAAAAAATATTAAATTTTTTTTATTTTTATTTTTAGATTTAAGAATAAGATAGATTTAAGATTAAGCTAAGTTATTTTATTTAAATAATAATGTGTTTTTTAAAAATTATTAATAAAAATTTATTAAAAAAAAAATTCATGTACTTATATGCTAAATTAAAATTTTCACATCAATATTTGGAATCTTACAATATGGGAAACATCAAGACTTGGAATTCTATATTATATGGAGAACATTAGTGTACTTATTTAAATCAGAATATTGTTAGGAGAGTTCCCTGAGTGCCCTTCATGTTGTTTGAATAGGATACTAAGCGTACTTGAAAATGTCACTTCATAAATTATAATGGGCTTTGTTTTTATTGATAAATGTCAAATTGTAAGTGGTTTTTACGTACATGCCAAACTTGAATATTTTTAATTTGATTTTAAGATGTAGATTGAAAGAGAATTTAGACCAATTATTCATTAACTTATGGAAAAGTAAGCATGAACAAAAAGGAAAGTGGGGATGAATGCCATTCACACAAAGCAAATTAAAACATAATTATGTTTGTATTGTTGCATTTGGGTCGCTCAAAGGTAGAAGGGGGTTAGTGAGGAATATGAAGGCATGTTAGGTGAGGTTGGGGCTTACCATGAAGTGTCTTACGTCCACTCAAGATAAGGGCAACAATATTGAGGTACACATCGTTTGAGCCATAGCTGGGAAATTGAGGCCAATGGGAAGTCTCTGTAATTTAATGCATCATCCTTTAGAGTTTTTCACACACCTAGCTAATAACCTTATATTTTTTTCCATTTATATGTGTTAGAATCTAGGAAACACCATCAACACAATTTTTAGCAATATTATAAACTCTATTTCATGCTTAGAAGCATTTCTACGAAAGAGAGAATGAGAGAGAAAATATGACTAACTATTCTTTACTCCATCTTCTATCTTATGCAATACATAAATAGGTAAGAAACATTCCATTTATAAAAATGTTCATTACGTTTTTAAAAGTGATTTTGTTTTGTAATTATTGATAGGATGATTGTTCATCTCTTTGATGCACTGTGTCATTATTGGCGGATACACATTACCATATATGTGGTGTCGTGCATAACCAAGGATGTTGTAACGACACCTAACATTATAATACTAGACATTTAAGGGATATTGAAGTACATACACAATATGTTCAAAGTGTGCAAATAAGATCTATAACTTGACAACCCTTAGGGGGTAGCTCAATTGGCGATCGTCATGATAATGAAGTGTTATGTACCAAGAGATTCAAGATTCAAATCCCCCTTATTTACTTGTGTTTGTGGAAGGGTTGTATGTAAGAACTTAAAAATTATAGTGATAAAAAGCGAAAATAACCTTGTGTCATGGAAGTACAAAATCGATCCAATTTCTATTTATAAAAACAAATTCTGTAATTTAACACATATAATATTGTTGAATTGAGGCTTCTGTAATCCATATCAAGTTTAAGATTTACAAATGATTTATCTTGTGATTTACGCCGAAGAATTTCTCTTAAACATATAATATTACCCAATTAAATATTAAAATAATTTTTAAACACTTATTCCTGCTTCACAAATACCATACTTGGTCTCGAATTAAGATCCTTATCATTTTACACTTTTGGAGAGTAACCATGAAGCGGTTTGAAGAATTTCTGTCCATTTGAAAGGTAACCTGCAATGGGCACTAATAATGATAAAGGCGTTGCATGTACGTGAGGGCAACATGCAATGCTTTGGCACATTCTCTCATGCCAGTTAGGCCTACTTTGCTTTACCTTTGTAACACAAAATCTTAGATTGGATTGATCTCAACGCTCATGATGGGATGGGAGTCGTTGAATTCCATACACATTCCTCTCTTTTAAAAGGAAGGGAGGGAGCAGGTGGATAAGTGTGTGTTTGAAATTGTTTCTGCCTTGTAGTGCAAGCTACTTAATTCCAAGACACAACACCCTCTGGATTTTAGCTTTAGCTAAACTTTATATGAATGGAAAATAAATAAAAGTGGTTTTTTTATCAATTATAAGACAAAATATCGAAATCTCAACAACATTATGGTTGCGTTTTGCAACTCACTTCTCATCACTCAAGACAATACGACTTATTGGATTATTCCATATGAGTGGCATCTGATAGGGAAAATGAAAATAAACAGTATTGTAATATAGCTATTTTTTCAACCACGTAACTAGCAGCTTTCCCTAATGATTATGCCTAGAATCTAGGCTACATGTTGATTTCTTGACTATTGTATTGTTTGCCTATGATACTTCAAACTTTTTGTCACACCATTTGATTTTATATGCACAACCCAATTGCCAAAGTTTATCGAATTCTTAAAGCATAATTAAGAATGGTAGGTGTGAGCCTATATTTTGGTCAACTGTACATGTTTATAAGTAATGGAATATATTCTTTAATCTCGAGGGATAGTTAACTCAATTATTTAACTTTCACTTTATTATTAGTGGTATCATTATTTCATCAAAGTTGTAATGTGATATGTTAAAAGGTGGGGATGTAGGTTTCATATTCTTTCTATTTGAACTCAAATTTTGATTTGACGAAACATGGTATGTTGTGATAATGTTGGAAGGGTAGATGCTCTTAGAGTGGGACCCTTTTAGATGTGTTTCTAGATGTTTTTTGCTAAGTCGTAAGTTTCTTATTAGACACTAGCTTATGAGCTATTAGCTCTAGCCTAGGGTTTATAATGGTAGCCAACATGATTTGAACCTTTGCCTCACCTAGATAATCTTGACTATTACCAATTTCCCCTAGATTTTAAAAGTAATAATCACCTTACCAAATATTTCCTTGATAGGTAATTAATGAGATCACCAACTAGTATTCACCAGATTATTAAAATGTTTAATGTGTTTAATATGGCAATTTCATATATCTTGTTTCAAATATTATGATGATTGTACATGACTACCTTAGTTTATTATTACATTTAATAATGGTGGTAAATTCTTCATGATTTGATGTTGATGTATATACATGATGGTGTTGTAACGTATTGTTATGTTGAAGCAATGATGACATTGCTCTTGATTGCTCAAGGGTATTAGCAAACATATTTGATTAGTATATGAAAAAGAATAGAAATATTACTAATGCCAAGAATATTTATTCTAATGGTTTGTTGTTTGAATGCATGAGGCTAACTACAGTTGATATATGTTTATGATGATGAATATGCACATGATTTTCATGGTTATGGGCCTTTCCTACTTCTAGTTTGATCTTTTATACCTACTAAAAAGGAGTTACAATGCAAGTAAATGAAAGTTGGTGGTATAGGGTTAAGAATTGAAGTCTTCACCCCATGCACTTAGCAAATGGCATGTGTTTTAAACTTCAAAACTATGGAAGTTTACATGAAATGCAATTGAAATATTTCATTAAAAAAACATTTTACAATGATCTCTTTAGGATTTGATGATCTAAAAGGGTTTTTAAAATGTCCTTGGGATAATTCTTGGCAAAGTGTTTGGTGCTAATGAAGATCAAAGGTCTCATATTGACCCCACAAGAAGATGAACCAAACCACTTGGTTCCTTGGCATTCCAAGGTAGCATTATATTATAGGATCTATTGCTTGTTGGAAAGTAACCCAAAGACAGAAAAATATGAGGTGTGGGAAGAAGGGGATAGTAACATAGACGACTAGGGACTTCAGATGAAGAAATTTGTTCGTAAATTCAAAGATGAAGTGGATTTTAAACATATCCATGATAAACAAAGGTTGTATCTATGCCAAAAGAATTTCCAAAATTACCACCAATAAGTAAGAATTTATCTATGATTGAGACTATAGCTATAGTTTTTAATAATTCATGAGCATAAATAGAAGAAAAAAATGGTTAGTTTTCCATTTGGGTTCCTAGGGTAAATTATGTTGTTTATGGTGTTTGATGGAGTTCCTTATACACGTAATGTATACATGAAGGCTAATATGGGGTACCTAGGGGGATAACCAATTGGGTAATGAATGTAATTTGACCATAATAATGGAATAGGGCCACTTCATAGTTGATGCATAATAAATAGGCACACCGTGTAATTTAAAAAAAATTATAAATAATAAGGGGTATTGGGCATAGGCCCCTAGGAATACTTGTGAGAAAGCATAAATACATATGAGTATCATTGCACTGGAGGTGAGTTAGACTGTATTGTTTTGTAACTAGCATAACTTGTGTAGTGATTCCTTTTATGAGTAATTGATGGTGTTACCCTATCATAAGGGTTCTTCTCTCTATATTATTGCATTCTCTCTAGTGAATTTTTTGACATATTTTGAGTTCAAGGGCTTATTTTTGAAGTTTTATGATTTAATCTCTCTTTTATATACCAAGGTTTACTAATAGTGGAATCAAAGATATTTATTGAGCATAAAGTGGGAGAATTTTCCTTTTTTTTTGGGTAGAGTTTTGATGGGAAAAAAAAGGAACGTATCATTCATGTTGATTTATAAATATTTCTTTGCATAATTTGAAGAAACAACCATAGATATGAGTTCTTATTGAAAAGGTACCTAATTTCCAAAAATCAATCATCCAAGATACGGTTTAGGAAGTGGTGATATTATTGATCTAAAATAAATATTTTTTAGGATGTTTTTTTAATCTAGTGATGACTTCATGGTTTATAGATTTGATATCTTTTGATAAAGTGCATAAAATTTAGTCAAACTAGTGCTAATGGATCTAGAGAAGTTGTGATATTTCATAAGTGGGTTCCTAATATCCAATTGAAAAGTATGATATAATTTATGATCATCTTACATAAGGCACCTTGAACCTTGACTACATAAAGGAGCTCTGTAACACCCTCCTCCCACGTCTACCCAAGCAATCGGCTAGCCGGGGTAAACATGCGATGAGAGGCCACTATGATAAGAATCAACCTCCTGGGTAACCTTAAGGAAATAGAGTCGACAAAAAAATACCTTACAAGCCTTTCTTAGGTCTTTAGGACTCCCATAAGCTAATCCACCACTCTAGGTGCCGAACCACTGAGTTAACCTAGCTTTTCAATGAAGTAAATGAAAATTTTCTCCCATGAAAAGGCATTCATGTGACTGAAACCCTATAGTTGCTCCCACAATGCCTGCAAGGGAGAGACTGTAGTCTTTTTTAGCCAGTTCTGTGCGAAAGACTACGAGATTTAAGCCACTTTTTTAGGCTAGTCTCCAAACCAATGCCTAGAACTTGATGAGACTTTCCAAGACATTAAATGACGCCAAGGAAAAGCCTCTAACACAAAACTTGATCAAGGGCTTGACCTAACCAAGCCTAACCATGATAGACATTTTGTCAAACACTTAGTAAACATGCAAGCTACAAGTATAAATAACAGATCAAAACATAGGGGTCTCATACTAATATGAGATTCACCATCTTTGACTGTCATTCCATCTGTTAGATCATAGATACATTGTTCCTTCATTTACAAGTAAAAACATTATGAGAACCATACATCGTTGTTGTCATAAAACATATACATAACCAACATAATAGGGACAGAAATACCAATGAACTCATCGCTATATAAACCTCATAAAATCTAGTATAATGCTCATATAAATACAAGGAGAAATAACCTCTTATTGATGATGCAAAATCCAAACTTGGGATGGGACTTCCATGTTCCACTCGATCGTAGAATGACTGAGAAAAATATCTCTTCATCCATTCATCCTCGTGCCATATTCCAAGCATGAATGTGGGATCTCATAGAACACATCAATCAAAACCATCTAGGGCTTCCAGAGGTCATCCACCTCAACCCATCAAATAGTGATTCCACCTCACGGTCGGACATCACAAAAGCATCATTAGATCAGTCCCTATCCCAACCATCTAGGACTCCAAAGAGTTTGTTCCAACCAAGGCTCCACGACTAGTAATTCAACCCACAACTATTGCTGGGTTCTAGAGTGTTTGTCCAACCAAGTCTCTAGGACTAGTAACTCAACCCACCAAGGGCTCCAGAGAATTTGACCAACCAAGGTTACGAGACTAGTAACTCAACCCAAGTTTTTGCAAGGATCTAGAGCGTTTGTCCAACTAAAGCTCCAAGAACTAGTAACTCAACCCAAGCTAAGGAAACATGAGAACCAACCAAAACAAAACAAGGAAATAAACCCACAATCTCCATGGTTATTGACCTAGATTTAAATAGGAAGGCAACAAATTATATATTTAACCATAAACTCAGAGATGCAGCAAAAATAATACTTCATTTCATTAATGTAAAATACTAAAATATACTTACAAACAAAAATGGAAATAAACTAGCTCGAGCGATGGTAGCTTATCTCTGAGAAGAGATGTGGCAGATACATGTATTTGAATTCTCTTACAATGAGGCTCAAAGGCTTATTTATTGTTTAGAAACAATGGAAAACCCTAAACATCCAAAAATCTAACCCTAGGAGATGAAGCGCCAAACTATGGGCCCCGTTTGGGTAAATTGGTACACCAACTTCCCGGGGTTGTAACTTTGGCATACAATCTTCGTTTGATGCGCACAATACCTTGTTAGAAAGATATATCCGAGGACTACAACTTTTGAGTGAGCAACATCAATCCATGAATCCATGTTTCTCCAAGGTTTCCCAAAAAACATCATTTAGGGCCTCAAAACAGCTCCGGAAGTTCAGGACCCGAAAAAATGCCAAAAATAGTAAAGTGTGCTACAATTAAGGAAACTGAAAAAATGAAAGAGATAGTTGTGGGGATCCAAGTGGGATAAGTGGGTGGCCACTAGCATCCACCTGGATCATTCCTCCCCCCTTAGGAAGCAATGGTCCCCATTGCGTTGAGTTCCTCCATGAGATGAGGAAACTTCCGCTAAACTTGGTCCCTGGTGAGTTATTCTGCAGCCTCTGATGTGTCCAGTAATGGTGGGAAGCATGGACAAGGGTGGTCCACATTGAATACTCAGTGCAAGAAAAGGAATGGGGGAATGTTGTGCTTTTAAGATTGTTTCCCACAACCTTGGTAATGGTGTAAGGACCATATCAGAGTGGGCTAAACTTCTGATGGGCTCTTGTAAGGCATTATTTTTGTAGATGCAACCAGACTTTGTCGCCCACTTGAAAATTGTGTGGTACCTGATGTTGATCATGTCGTTGCTTGTACTTGGAATTTTCTAGAATGGAGTGACGATATATCGACCCATTGGGTAAAGGTGCTCTAGTAGTCAGATCGAATGAATGCTTGAACTAACAGTGCAATGGTACCCCTGTGGGTGAGGAGAAGATGTTCTTGTATTCTTTCATGAATGTATCCATCTACTGCTGTTGCTGCATGGTGGAACCCTTTGCGGGGTTCATGGATGTGGCAACGATCTTCCCCTTACTTTGGGAGTGAACTAGATAGAAAATGAATTTCCTAGTCTCGGAGATGATCTTGCTGCATTTCTTAGCAGAGATCAAAGAGTTGGCTGTAGGTGGGGCTACCTCCAATATCTTGTATAATGAATTACCTAAAGAAATAATAACAATGCAAGGCCTTGACTCATACACAACATGTATCTTCCACAATTATGGTTGGCCTAATAATACATCACAAACATTAAGAGGTGCAACATCACACAATACCTCATTTGTGAAGGGCTTGATGATGTAGGGAAGGTGGCACTATTGGCGGACTTAGAGATCTCACCCTTGGTGAAGCCACCCAATGCTGTATGACTATGGGTGTGGTGTGGTTGGTAGGCCCAGCCGCTTCACGACCTCTGCTGAAATGAGGTTCTTTTGGTTCCCATTGTCAACAATGAATTGTAGCGACAAACCCTTCACCCACATTTGTGAGTGGAAAAGACCCTCCCCCTCCTCTGGATCTTCGAGCTTATTCTTTTGGGCCTTGGTGGTGGTAACAGTGGTGTTGGGCTCCTCATCAATGATTTGCATCCCTTTGTCATTCCCCTTGTCAGGTTCTGACTATGGGTCGGAACATGCATCTAATTCAGAAGCCTTCAACTCAGCCACCAACAACTACTTGGTCCAACACTCACTTGTGTTATGAGTGGGGCCCTTATCGAACTCACACCACTTTCCTGTGTCCTTCTTTGATTTTTGTGGTGTTGTTATTTTCTTGCAGCTTTGATGGGTGGTCTTGGGTCACCCCGTCTTGGCTTTGTCCTTGGTTCTGCAGTTTGGGGAAGCCTTTCCCATGCTTCAGATTCGTGGATCCAAAGTCTCGCTTCTTTTCTTTAAACTTCTGATTGATCTTGATAGCGTATTGGTACGCTATACCGAGAGAGGAGATGTTCACAAACTCTATCTCATCTTGGATGTACTTGTGTAGGCAGTGGCGGTACTGGAGTACCAAATGTAGCTCAAAATCCTTGATATCCAACTTTGTGTGAAGGGTATGAAAAATGTTTGTGAACTCCGACACATCTTGGTCCCTTCCCTGCTACAGCGTGGTCCACTTTATGTATTTGTCCTCATAGCTCTTGGCAAGGTAGTACTGCTCCTTAATGGCATTCCAGAATGAATTCTAAGTGGGTGCAGCTGAAAATAGTGAGCCTGTACTTTCATCCTTCTGCTCGCAGTAGGTTTCCCACCAGTCCTTAATGTGGGGGGCTACTTTGAGAAGTGCAAAAGTGATATTTTCCCGGTTGGAAAAATCATGAACAGAAAAATAACCATCTAGCAGATTTAACCATTTATCTACAACATCTTCGTCTATCTGACCCTCGAATATGGGGATTTCAAATTTAACTTGTACCTTAAAGGGTGTGGCGTTTCCAACGTAGCTATTGGAAGTAGATGCATTGCCCTTGGGTAGCCACTGAAGGATCTGGGAAAATTTTTCCATCATCGCATTCCTTTGTCGCTCGAGGGCTTCTTCGAGCAAGATTTTGATAGGATATCCTACCCCCTTGTCTTTCTTTTCATCTGCCATGGGAGGCCGTAGGGATTTACGAGGCTGGTCTTGTAAAGGTTCGACTAGTTCAAGCCCTAGCTCCTTATATCCTAACCTCGTTGGGGACACGCAAAGAAAAACA
Source organism: Pinus taeda (assembly GCA_000404065.3). Classification (NCBI taxonomy): domain Eukaryota; kingdom Viridiplantae; phylum Streptophyta; class Pinopsida; order Pinales; family Pinaceae; genus Pinus; species Pinus taeda. The sequence goes on from APFE031141051.1 coordinate 48,809, forward strand.
GAGAAAGAGCAGACCCTTCTGATAACACTAATCCGGATTTAAACAAGAAAGAAACAAATTACACATATAACCATAAATACAGAGATGTAGCATAAATAATACTTCATTTCATTAATGTAAAATACTGAAATATGCTTACAAACAGAAATGGAAATAAACTAGCTCGGGCGATGGTAGCTTATCTTTGAGAAGAGATGTGGTGGCTACATGCCTATGAATTGTCTTGCAATGAGGCTCGAAGGCCCATTTATTGTTGAGAAAAAATGGAAAATCCTAAACATCCAAATACCTAACCCTAGGAGATGAAGCACCAAAGTATGGGCCCCGTTTGGGTAAATTGGTACACCAACTTCCAGAGGTCGTAACTTTGGCATACGATCTTCGTTTTACGTGCACAATACCTCGTTAGAAAGATATATCTGAGGAATACAACTTTTGAGTGAGAAAATTCAGCCCATGGACTCATGTTTCTCTCATTTTCCCCCAAAAAACATCATTTAGGGCCTCAAAATGGCTCCAAAAGTTCAGGACTCGAAAAACTGCCAAAAATAGTAAATTGTGCTACAATTAAGGAAACTGAAAAACTAAAAGAAATAGTTGTGGGGGTCCAAGTGGGATAGTTGGGTGGCCACCAACATCCACATGGATCATCTATCCAGGAAATGGAAAGGCTAGGAAAACCCACTGGCAATCCAGGAAATCCTCCATGCTAGTGACATATCATAAGAAAGAAACCACATTCATGTGCCATGCATGTCGAAACTAGTGAGGAAAACATACATGTAACTCAGTACCTGCAAGAAAATCTTATTGTAGTTGCTGATCCTGATGTCCTCTTGCTCTTTCTCTGCCTTCTTGCTCCAATAATCCAAGTATGCCACACCCTCCAAGAGTGCTCCAAGGAAACTCTGAGTCTCCAAGAATATGAGAGAGAGAGAAAAAATAGAAGAGAGCTCCACCAAAACCTATCAAAAGCTTGAGCCAAGAGCTTACACTGACTAAGAGCTTGCCAACTGATCCTCAGAAGCCTTTTTATCAACGAGGCCTCTATTTTCTTCATTTTCCATTATTTTCCTTCATTTTCTTCCTCACATGAAACCTGTGACCTTTCACCTTCCTTTTCTCCTAATTTCCATTATTTTTATAAATAAATGCCAAATAAATTCATCATGCCTTTCCAAAGCCTTTACCAATTTCCTTAGCCATAATAAGCTAAATCAACACCCATTAGGATGTTCCCCCCACCATTAAGCTTGGAATACATTTCCCATTATCCATGGCATTATATATTTTTACATGGATTTTTAACTAGGGTTGTTACAAAACCCTCCCCCTTGGGGGAACACCGTCCTCAGTGTTCAATGAAACCTATAACCAAGAAGATTGTTGAAAACAAAACATACTGCCCATGGAGCTTTATAACACAACTCATTGCAGTATTTACAATGACCATCTGCTAAACATGACAAACATACCGTTTGCTGGAGCTTTCTAATACAACTCATTACGGTATTTAAAATAATAATCACATATACATACATACTCATTTTCTTCAACTAACAAATAATCATACTGTCTACGGAGCTTTATAAATCCATCTTGATACAATATTTACAAAAATACATACATATACATATATGCACATTTTCTCAACCAACAAATAAAAGGATACGATGCCTGCATTCACAACAAGGGAATCCAGAGGCTCACATCTCCACCCTCAAAGTAATACCAGTATTCACCTCCTTCCTAGGAATTCCAGAATCCACTGCAAATTCAAATCTGCATCCAATGTCCAACGCTACAATCCCGCGCCACTTTTTCTCTTAGTGAATAGTTACCGCCAGATTGTTCCCAATGTGCATCTGATTCCATTTAGAAATGCTAATGATAAAAACAAATCCATCTGTGATCTTCCCTTCTCTACCATACAGTCCCTCGGACAATCTAGTCATCCCCTTCAGTGCAGTCACTCACCTTCCAATTTCTGTTGGCATCCCCATCTCAGACAGTCCATCCCTTGGCAAGGCTTCCTCGCATTAGAAGATACAAAACCAAGGCATATACTTGTCGTAAACCATCATACCAGTTAAAGCATGCTTATGGCAAACAATAGACATTATTGGGTACTAGTGTCCCACAATGGCCCTACTCCAGAAATTATTTACCAGCATACTTCTGCATTTTCCAATTCCTTTTGTCGACTTTTCTAATTCTTGCAGTCGATTTCAACCACCCAATCGGGCATGTTCATGCATTCTTATTTCAAGCACATAGTTTCCATTAGATTCAAAATAAATTGAAATAACTTAAAATCATACCTCATTTGTGGCTCGTTAATAAGGTACACTTGAAATCCTATTTACTTCCTACCACAATAAGTCAAACTAATATCTTGACCAAATCATCATGTATGAACATATCACATCAGGTTAGCTCAAAACACAACCATCATAGATCAACATTATAAATCACATGTAACCATCATGCACCAAAATCAGAGATCACATGTAATCATCATAGACTAGAATCATATATTCACATGCCTAATAAAACTGAAATAAAATATCGATACTTATCCTTTAATCAATACTTGGTTTCCACCTTTGTCCTTATTTCGTACTTACTCTGGATTAGTTGCCACACCCGAAAGACACTAGTGCTTTCTCCTCAACCATGTGCACACACACATAGTGTACATCCCACACATACAACCACACATGCCATACCACAACATGCAATACATGCATCTACACTTGGCATACAACACATACACCTACATCCAATGTACAACACAACACAATACATATGCCTGCACCCGTGTACAACACAACACAACACGTATACGTACACAATGTACATCACAAGACATGTATCTTCACACAAAGTGTGCCACCACAAATGCATACACATACACCTGATATACAACACAACTCATACATCTATACCCAATGTACAATGCCACACAATACATGTACCTACACGTAGCGTACAACACAACAAAATACATGTGCTACACAAAGTACAACACAATGAATACACATGTCATGATACCACAACTACATAATACATATACATAGTACCGCATGTACACAACACAACATGTACGACACTGACCCAGGGGGATCTCCACACACCAGTGGCATGGAAATGACTCAAAATTCAAAGTGGCAGAAAGATGATTAACTTGACATCAGATCGAAGTGCTCATTGCCCTAATTCCAATAGTGTGAACGACACTCCAATCCGAGTCCGAATGAGGAAGATATAGGCAGTCAATGTTTGGTTGACTTTTGTTGACTTGACAGGATTAATAGAGACATAATTTGGACTTTTTCTAGTGGACGAAATCTAGCCAACTCCAATTGGATTCCAAGCAAAATTATTGCCTTGTTAAAATGTCTCCTTCAGTTAAAAAATCTAGATTTAAAAAACTGCCATATTATTTTTAAATAACAAAAATTGTTTTAGAAAA
>APFE031141051.1:56797-89085 GCA_000404065.3 Pinus taeda
ACCCTTTGTAACTTTTGAAAGTCAAATTGCCAAATCCAGAGGCCTCCAAAACTTGAGCAGACTTTTCTCCATGTTTGTAAATGACAACATCATCCACTTTACCATGACACATAAAAATAGGCATCGTTTGTGCACGCTTTACAGCCTCCTGAGACTCTCGTAACTTGTTCTGTAAGTCCTTGGCAGAAGGAAACCACCCACTTAAGCCAACAGCTGCGCCAATATTAACTGGATATGGATCGTCATTAGAGTACTTCCCTTACCGCCTTTATCACAGCTATACCTCTTGTTAACACATATATGCTTTATAAAGTCCCGAGGCCTATTAATCATTGCTGCTGTCTGGGAGTTGATGACTGGATCGAAGTCTTTAAAATATATTTCTTTTGTTTTCTGATTGCCACCATGCCACTTTACCATCTTGACACCTGAACGCAGCACTAAATTATACACATGGCCTTACGTTCACACTTCTGGTCTTTACTCTGCCCCTTCGCTCTTCTTCCGATTGCCACCTGTAGAACCATGTTCTGGATTAACATAGGCGTAACTTGCATGTCTCTGGTTTCTGGAGCAGTTTCAAAACAGAGTCCTTTGCCATCTCCAGGAATAAAATCCATTCCAGATAGCTTCACCTGTTTTCCACATCGATGCACTGATTCGGTTTGGCTCATTTGACATGATTTCGCAGATTTCAAAAGAATATTTAAATTCATCGACACAGGAACAACCAAAATATTTGCCAAATGATTTTTGGCTCAATAGAGGGTAAAACCAGTAAGCATCCGGATGAATCAGATAATGGCCTTGCACAAGGCATACAATTTTGTTTCATCCTTGATCAAACAAAGAATTTTGTTTTCTATTAGATATATGTGTCCAAATTAGTTATACTTCTTTCCACCAGCCAATATGCGGGATATTTGTAGACCCCTGCTGAAAGCTTGATTAAATAATAACCGAGTCTGAAATTCTGAGACAAAAGGAACCATGCCAGCACTGCTACAGGGGTAAAAATCACTGGGCCCATTACATATTCATATCTACGTGCAAGAGCCCTTATCGAATTGCAGAAACCAATCTTAACCACCACCGGTCTTCATGTTTGAGCTCGATGACTGTATTTCCATCATCATAATATGCTATAGGATTCGAAGTATTGCAGGTTTCATAAGCTGCCTGTGTCACAAGAAGCACTGAATCCTCCTGCTTCTTGTACTTGAAATAGAGATCATCATCAACATGAAACCTGTTTCGTTGAGCCCACTTGATTATAGGTTTCGGTTTCATTTCCAGTAGGCACAATCCAGCCTCTAGGGCCCCAAACTCTGAACTGATATGATGCCAAGCACATCAATTCTGAATTGCTCTTCCTTCATTGTTGTACAACACTTTGTAGACTATCTTCTCAGGTACTTTTCTAACATCTGGAGCATCTGTCCTTGCCATTCTACTGGACATCCTTAATTCTCACCTTCTGAAATGATTCATGATGATTTCTTCCATTTTCAATACTTTAGGATTTGGGGCTCCATGTCCTAAGCTTTGTTTCATCAAGAGCTTCACTTGCCATAATGTTTCATTCCTTCCCATGGTGTTTCGTAGCGCAGCCAGTACAAAATATGAATTATATGTTTGTATGCGCTGCGAAACTGCTAAAAGGGTTTATATGCTTATTTGTAGACATTTAGCATCGAAATTTGTCAGTGATAACACTCCGGAAGTTCAGGACCCGAAAAAATGCCAAAAATAGTAAAGTGTGCTACAATTAAGGAAACTGAAAAAATGAAAGAGATAGTTGTGGGGATCCAAGTGGGATAAGTGGGTGGCCACTAGCATCCACCTGGATCATTCCTCCCCCCTTAGGAAGCAATGGTCCCCATTGCGTTGAGTTCCTCCATGAGATGAGGAAACTTCCGCTAAACTTGGTCCCTGGTGAGTTATTCTGCAGCCTCTGATGTGTCCAGTAATGGTGGGAAGCATGGACAAGGGTGGTCCACATTGAATACTCAGTGCAAGAAAAGGAATGGGGGAATGTTGTGCTTTTAAGATTGTTTCCCACAACCTTGGTAATGGTGTAAGGACCATATCAGAGTGGGCTAAACTTCTGATGGGCTCTTGTAAGGCATTATTTTTGTAGATGCAACCAGACTTTGTCGCCCACTTGAAAATTGTGTGGTACCTGATGTTGATCATGTCGTTGCTTGTACTTGGAATTTTCTAGAATGGAGTGACGATATATCGACCCATTGGGTAAAGGTGCTCTAGTAGTCAGATCGAATGAATGCTTGAACTAACAGTGCAATGGTACCCCTGTGGGTGAGGAGAAGATGTTCTTGTATTCTTTCATGAATGTATCCATCTACTGCTGTTGCTGCATGGTGGAACCCTTTGCGGGGTTCATGGATGTGGCAACGATCTTCCCCTTACTTTGGGAGTGAACTAGATAGAAAATGAATTTCCTAGTCTCGGAGATGATCTTGCTGCATTTCTTAGCAGAGATCAAAGAGTTGGCTGTAGGTGGGGCTACCTCCAATATCTTGTATAATGAATTACCTAAAGAAATAATAACAATGCAAGGCCTTGACTCATACACAACATGTATCTTCCACAATTATGGTTGGCCTAATAATACATCACAAACATTAAGAGGTGCAACATCACACAATACCTCATTTGTGAAGGGCTTGATGATGTAGGGAAGGTGGCACTATTGGCGGACTTAGAGATCTCACCCTTGGTGAAGCCACCCAATGCTGTATGACTATGGGTGTGGTGTGGTTGGTAGGCCCAGCCGCTTCACGACCTCTGCTGAAATGAGGTTCTTTTGGTTCCCATTGTCAACAATGAATTGTAGCGACAAACCCTTCACCCACATTTGTGAGTGGAAAAGACCCTCCCCCTCCTCTGGATCTTCGAGCTTATTCTTTTGGGCCTTGGTGGTGGTAACAGTGGTGTTGGGCTCCTCATCAATGATTTGCATCCCTTTGTCATTCCCCTTGTCAGGTTCTGACTATGGGTCGGAACATGCATCTAATTCAGAAGCCTTCAACTCAGCCACCAACAACTACTTGGTCCAACACTCACTTGTGTTATGAGTGGGGCCCTTATCGAACTCACACCACTTTCCTGTGTCCTTCTTTGATTTTTGTGGTGTTGTTATTTTCTTGCAGCTTTGATGGGTGGTCTTGGGTCACCCCGTCTTGGCTTTGTCCTTGGTTCTGCAGTTTGGGGAAGCCTTTCCCATGCTTCAGATTCGTGGATCCAAAGTCTCGCTTCTTTTCTTTAAACTTCTGATTGATCTTGATAGCGTATTGGTACGCTATACCGAGAGAGGAGATGTTCACAAACTCTATCTCATCTTGGATGTACTTGTGTAGGCAGTGGCGGTACTGGAGTACCAAATGTAGCTCAAAATCCTTGATATCCAACTTTGTGTGAAGGGTATGAAAAATGTTTGTGAACTCCGACACATCTTGGTCCCTTCCCTGCTACAGCGTGGTCCACTTTATGTATTTGTCCTCATAGCTCTTGGCAAGGTAGTACTGCTCCTTAATGGCATTCCAGAATGAATTCTAAGTGGGTGCAGCTGAAAATAGTGAGCCTGTACTTTCATCCTTCTGCTCGCAGTAGGTTTCCCACCAGTCCTTAATGTGGGGGGCTACTTTGAGAAGTGCAAAAGTGATATTTTCCCGGTTGGAAAAATCATGAACAGAAAAATAACCATCTAGCAGATTTAACCATTTATCTACAACATCTTCGTCTATCTGACCCTCGAATATGGGGATTTCAAATTTAACTTGTACCTTAAAGGGTGTGGCGTTTCCAACGTAGCTATTGGAAGTAGATGCATTGCCCTTGGGTAGCCACTGAAGGATCTGGGAAAATTTTTCCATCATCGCATTCCTTTGTCGCTCGAGGGCTTCTTCGAGCAAGATTTTGATAGGATATCCTACCCCCTTGTCTTTCTTTTCATCTGCCATGGGAGGCCGTAGGGATTTACGAGGCTGGTCTTGTAAAGGTTCGACTAGTTCAAGCCCTAGCTCCTTATATCCTAACCTCGTTGGGGACACGCAAAGAAAAACAGAGAAAGAGCAGACCCTTCTGATAACACTAATCCGGATTTAAACAAGAAAGAAACAAATTACACATATAACCATAAATACAGAGATGTAGCATAAATAATACTTCATTTCATTAATGTAAAATACTGAAATATGCTTACAAACAGAAATGGAAATAAACTAGCTCGGGCGATGGTAGCTTATCTTTGAGAAGAGATGTGGTGGCTACATGCCTATGAATTGTCTTGCAATGAGGCTCGAAGGCCCATTTATTGTTGAGAAAAAATGGAAAATCCTAAACATCCAAATACCTAACCCTAGGAGATGAAGCACCAAAGTATGGGCCCCGTTTGGGTAAATTGGTACACCAACTTCCAGAGGTCGTAACTTTGGCATACGATCTTCGTTTTACGTGCACAATACCTCGTTAGAAAGATATATCTGAGGAATACAACTTTTGAGTGAGAAAATTCAGCCCATGGACTCATGTTTCTCTCATTTTCCCCCAAAAAACATCATTTAGGGCCTCAAAATGGCTCCAAAAGTTCAGGACTCGAAAAACTGCCAAAAATAGTAAATTGTGCTACAATTAAGGAAACTGAAAAACTAAAAGAAATAGTTGTGGGGGTCCAAGTGGGATAGTTGGGTGGCCACCAACATCCACATGGATCATCTATCCAGGAAATGGAAAGGCTAGGAAAACCCACTGGCAATCCAGGAAATCCTCCATGCTAGTGACATATCATAAGAAAGAAACCACATTCATGTGCCATGCATGTCGAAACTAGTGAGGAAAACATACATGTAACTCAGTACCTGCAAGAAAATCTTATTGTAGTTGCTGATCCTGATGTCCTCTTGCTCTTTCTCTGCCTTCTTGCTCCAATAATCCAAGTATGCCACACCCTCCAAGAGTGCTCCAAGGAAACTCTGAGTCTCCAAGAATATGAGAGAGAGAGAAAAAATAGAAGAGAGCTCCACCAAAACCTATCAAAAGCTTGAGCCAAGAGCTTACACTGACTAAGAGCTTGCCAACTGATCCTCAGAAGCCTTTTTATCAACGAGGCCTCTATTTTCTTCATTTTCCATTATTTTCCTTCATTTTCTTCCTCACATGAAACCTGTGACCTTTCACCTTCCTTTTCTCCTAATTTCCATTATTTTTATAAATAAATGCCAAATAAATTCATCATGCCTTTCCAAAGCCTTTACCAATTTCCTTAGCCATAATAAGCTAAATCAACACCCATTAGGATGTTCCCCCCACCATTAAGCTTGGAATACATTTCCCATTATCCATGGCATTATATATTTTTACATGGATTTTTAACTAGGGTTGTTACAAAACCCTCCCCCTTGGGGGAACACCGTCCTCAGTGTTCAATGAAACCTATAACCAAGAAGATTGTTGAAAACAAAACATACTGCCCATGGAGCTTTATAACACAACTCATTGCAGTATTTACAATGACCATCTGCTAAACATGACAAACATACCGTTTGCTGGAGCTTTCTAATACAACTCATTACGGTATTTAAAATAATAATCACATATACATACATACTCATTTTCTTCAACTAACAAATAATCATACTGTCTACGGAGCTTTATAAATCCATCTTGATACAATATTTACAAAAATACATACATATACATATATGCACATTTTCTCAACCAACAAATAAAAGGATACGATGCCTGCATTCACAACAAGGGAATCCAGAGGCTCACATCTCCACCCTCAAAGTAATACCAGTATTCACCTCCTTCCTAGGAATTCCAGAATCCACTGCAAATTCAAATCTGCATCCAATGTCCAACGCTACAATCCCGCGCCACTTTTTCTCTTAGTGAATAGTTACCGCCAGATTGTTCCCAATGTGCATCTGATTCCATTTAGAAATGCTAATGATAAAAACAAATCCATCTGTGATCTTCCCTTCTCTACCATACAGTCCCTCGGACAATCTAGTCATCCCCTTCAGTGCAGTCACTCACCTTCCAATTTCTGTTGGCATCCCCATCTCAGACAGTCCATCCCTTGGCAAGGCTTCCTCGCATTAGAAGATACAAAACCAAGGCATATACTTGTCGTAAACCATCATACCAGTTAAAGCATGCTTATGGCAAACAATAGACATTATTGGGTACTAGTGTCCCACAATGGCCCTACTCCAGAAATTATTTACCAGCATACTTCTGCATTTTCCAATTCCTTTTGTCGACTTTTCTAATTCTTGCAGTCGATTTCAACCACCCAATCGGGCATGTTCATGCATTCTTATTTCAAGCACATAGTTTCCATTAGATTCAAAATAAATTGAAATAACTTAAAATCATACCTCATTTGTGGCTCGTTAATAAGGTACACTTGAAATCCTATTTACTTCCTACCACAATAAGTCAAACTAATATCTTGACCAAATCATCATGTATGAACATATCACATCAGGTTAGCTCAAAACACAACCATCATAGATCAACATTATAAATCACATGTAACCATCATGCACCAAAATCAGAGATCACATGTAATCATCATAGACTAGAATCATATATTCACATGCCTAATAAAACTGAAATAAAATATCGATACTTATCCTTTAATCAATACTTGGTTTCCACCTTTGTCCTTATTTCGTACTTACTCTGGATTAGTTGCCACACCCGAAAGACACTAGTGCTTTCTCCTCAACCATGTGCACACACACATAGTGTACATCCCACACATACAACCACACATGCCATACCACAACATGCAATACATGCATCTACACTTGGCATACAACACATACACCTACATCCAATGTACAACACAACACAATACATATGCCTGCACCCGTGTACAACACAACACAACACGTATACGTACACAATGTACATCACAAGACATGTATCTTCACACAAAGTGTGCCACCACAAATGCATACACATACACCTGATATACAACACAACTCATACATCTATACCCAATGTACAATGCCACACAATACATGTACCTACACGTAGCGTACAACACAACAAAATACATGTGCTACACAAAGTACAACACAATGAATACACATGTCATGATACCACAACTACATAATACATATACATAGTACCGCATGTACACAACACAACATGTACGACACTGACCCAGGGGGATCTCCACACACCAGTGGCATGGAAATGACTCAAAATTCAAAGTGGCAGAAAGATGATTAACTTGACATCAGATCGAAGTGCTCATTGCCCTAATTCCAATAGTGTGAACGACACTCCAATCCGAGTCCGAATGAGGAAGATATAGGCAGTCAATGTTTGGTTGACTTTTGTTGACTTGACAGGATTAATAGAGACATAATTTGGACTTTTTCTAGTGGACGAAATCTAGCCAACTCCAATTGGATTCCAAGCAAAATTATTGCCTTGTTAAAATGTCTCCTTCAGTTAAAAAATCTAGATTTAAAAAACTGCCATATTATTTTTAAATAACAAAAATTGTTTTAGAAAAAGGGTGGCAGGCCACCAACCCCAATCCATATCATAATGTATTAATGGAGGGGCGGGCCACTACTCGTGACCCCTCCCCCCATACTTTGCAACCACCATGGTTTTGGGCGGGCCATTACCGTGCATGCGCAGTAAAGGTGGGCCGACCCTTGGGTCATGGACCCAACCTCAAACCACTGCCACTTTAATGTGTATGGGCCACCGAAAAAGGGACAGGTGAGGCGGGCCGGCTGCCCAAGGCAAGCCCAGCTCGACCTCCCTTCCAATTCAAATTTTTTGTTATGTACAAAAAGGGAGGGGGCGGGGTTTGACCGCGCAACCTCCTCCACAATATTCAGAGCTTCAACGAACCTGCCAACGGAGTTTTTGTAAACTCCACCCACATTTTTCATATTTAAAATTAGTCATTAGTGCACCCAGACAGAGGAGGAGTGTGCACATAGTTCGAGGCATAGAGGAACCAAGAGCAGGCATGGAAATCCAGGTGAATTTTTAATTAATTTATTTGCAGGTGGAACCATGATTGAGCGAAATTTCCAGGAGGGTGAAATTTTTGCAATGTCCAAATTGGACAAATTTTAGGTCGATCTTACACCTCTCAGTGACATGAACCTGATGGCACAGTTAGTTTCCTAATCTGAGTAGCAGATTTGTAGAGGACCTGGAGGAGGGAATATTTGAGGACTCTAAGGGGAATCTAAAAGATTCCTTGAGTGCTAGATTTCCACTTTCTCAAAATTCAGAAATTTGACAGTTGATTTTGCACTATTCGACGCCACAAATCTGATGGTGCATTTAGATTTTCCATTTTCTCATTTTATTTTTTGGCTACTTTTCTAAGTGGAGTGCAGGTGTCAACATTCATGTGCAAGCAGTCATTTCTAGGCAATTCGACGTCGCGAGATCGATGGTATGAAGAGATTTAGTAGCTTGGCATCATTTTCTTCAGATGGCCCCTGGATGTGAGGTATATGTAGTGTGTTCATGTACTTCTTTTGTTATGCATTATGCTGCACAGATCCCTGTTTGATGTTTGATGTGGGACCTTGTCTCTTGTTTTCATGATTCCTGCTTGATGTGACATGGAATCATTTGTGAGGTGTACTTGTTGCATGATCATCATGTTTTGTTTGAGATCCCTTGGTTGTATGTTGCTAGGATACTCATGTTTCCGCCATGTATGTTTGCATTGAGATCCCTTTCATGCCATGTTGGTGGGATGCTCCTTATCATCATGTATGAGTTTATGTCATACTGATAAGAGTCCTTTTGACTGAGAGTTTCTGTAGTGGAACGTCTCTTGGAGCCACTCTTGCGTGAGGACATTTTCCTTGTATGATAGTGACATCACCTCTTATGTACATCATCACTATTGACAACAATTAATGTAGTGACCTACACCATCTTGACACCAGGACCCAGAGACGTAGTCCCTCCTGGATGAACTCTGTTATCAATGACTTATGTTTTCATGCGTTGATGATTGTCATGTTCCTCTTCTTTACAATATGCAAATGTATTCATTTATTTTATTTTAAAAATGCAATTTAACACATCACGAAAGTAAAAGCTCTTGAAAGGGTCCTTTGTTACACTCAGACTTGGATCAAGTGGTATCAGAGCAATCTTTGCATGGATGTGAATTGCAAATCTGAAAAATGGAACATGTAGCGACAGAGGATGAAAAAGAGATGTACGAGACCATGCTCAAAATTTCCAAAAGGGTGGAAATAATGTATGAAACTATACAGAAAGAGACAAAGGAAAAGGAGTGATTGTAGCTTCAGTTTCGAGCTACTGAAGAGGCCCTAGAAGAACTAAAGCACGACAACCAAAGTCTTCAAACATATAACACTAAATTGAAGATGCTTCTACATGAAGCGAAAGAGGAAAAACATAGTTTGATACGACAACTGAAAGCTAAGGACGAGGCCTTGGAAAAGCTGTAGCATGACCCATGTGAGGTAAAAATTAGTTCTCCATCTTCATGTATGTTTCTTGATGATGGTTTCGCTATTTTTGAAAATCATACCACAAGAATTGGCTCCAAACTGCTAAAGAGAATGGGGTATGAAGGGAAAGGCTTGGGCAGTAATGGCTAAGGCATTGTCAACCCCATCAAAGTAGAGGAATTACCCTATCGAACATGACTTGGGTATGTTAGAAAGGAAGTTGGGGAATGCATCGAGATAGTTAGTGAACCACCAACAACAGATGATGAGAAGCCCTCATCAGTTCTTTCCAAATCGACAGAGGAGGTAAAAGATGTTGATTTCCTTTCGGTTTCGTCTTCACATAGTATGATTTATATTGGAGATGTGGAGATCCCAATTACAGGGACAAACATGAGGCTCCTTACCAAGATGAAGTACAAGGAGGAAAAAGAACTTGGTGTTAATAACTAAGGCATAACTCAACCGTTGGAGGTTGTGTAGAGACCTCAATTTGGAGGCTTGGGATACACCGAAGGAGAATGCTTGAAGGTGTCAAATTCTTCTGAGACGTTGTTGAAATCATCAAGGAAAGCGAATGATGGGAACACATCCCCATCATCCCATGGCAGTTTCCATTGCAGGAAAAGAGCTGAGGAAAACTCTCATCGTCGTACTTACAACAGAGGTGGCAAGGAAAGGTATAACCAGTTTCGATATTCGAATGTTCATTTCAATCATAATCATGTTTTTAATGATGAACGTAAAACATGGCATCGAAAAACATGTACCTTTTGTGGATTACATAACCATACATTTTCTACGTGTTGGAAAAGAATGGTAGCACACAAAAGGATGAGGCATGAAAGACCCTCTCAATAGTAGATGAAGAAACATGTTAAGAAGATCTGGAGGAAGAAGATGTATTACAATCATTGCAACAGAGGTGGCCACAAAAGGGCCACTTGTTGGAGACTCCATTCAGAGCAGCACCTTAAAGACAAAGTGTCGGTGCATGAACTAGGTAAAGCAGTAGTTCGAGCATCGAATGCACCAAAAGGAGGAGACCCATTCACATTGATAAGTGAAAATTTGCTTTTAAATGTGTTAACTTGCCACGATCGTGCTTTTGTAAATCATTTGTTGCATTTTAAAATGTAAAAGTGATGATGTGTTTTCCATCACTTGTTCAACAACAATGATGTCTAGTCTTATTTTGAGTTGCATGATAAACTGTGAAAGTGATGTCATGTTTCCATCACTTGTCAAGACAAAATAATGTTTGGCCTTATTGTTGTAAATCATGTGTTGCAGTGATGATGTTTTTTCCATCACTTATTGAAGCAACAATGATATGTTGGCCTTGTTTTTGTAGTTGGGGTATTGTTTCCATTTCGATGTAAACTTGGCCACCGAGTATGTGTTATAAACTCATGGAAAGTGTGGGACGCTTGGGTCATTAGTTGGTCATGAAAGTCAAGCATGTAATTTGCAAAACAATGTACTACAGGTTGCAAAGGTTGTAGGAGCCGGCTCAGTGCTTAAGGATCTAAAGAAAAAAGGTGAAGGAGATGGAAGTGAGACCTCTCAGGATGCTTGTGATGCAGACAAGTTATAGAAAAGTTACAGATTGTTTTTCATGCTTTTGGAGGACCAAAATCTCCTTTGTGGGGAGAATTGATCTAGGTGGATCTCTAGACACCAGTGGCATGGAAAAGGCTCAAAATTCAAAGTGGTGGAAATATGATTAACTTGAAATCAGATCGAAGTACTCGTCTCCTTGATTCCAACGGTGTGAACGACACTCCAATCCGAGTCCATATGAGGAAGATAGAGGCAGTCAAAGTTTGGTTGACTTTTGCCCACAAATATTGTTTAAAGAAAAGGGTGGTGGGCCACGAAACCCGCCACCCTAATCTGTATCATAATGTATTAATGGAGGGGTGGGCCACTACCCTTGGCCCCTCCCCCCATAATTTTCAATCACTGTGGTTTTGCGTGGGCCGTTACTGTGCATGCGCAATAAAGGTGGGCCAACCCTTGGGGCGCAGACCCAACCTGAAACCACTGCCACTTTAATGCATATGTGCCTCCGAAAAATGGATAGGTGAGGTAGGCAGGCTGCCCAAGGTGGGCCCAACTCGACCTGCCTTCCAATTTAAATTTTTCGTTATGTAAAAAAGGGGAGAGGGCGGGGTTTGACCGCCTGACCTCCTCCATAATATTTAGATCTTCAACCAACCCGCCAACAAAGCTTTTGTAAACTCCACCTGCCTTTTGCATATTTAAACCCAATCATCAGTGCGCCTAGGTAGAGGAGGAGTGCACACGTAGTTTGAGGCATGGAGGAACTAGGAAAGGGCATGGAAATTGAGGCGAATTTTTAATTAATTTATTTGTAGGTGGAACCATGATTGAGTGAAATATCCAGGAGGGTGAAATTTTTGCAGTGTTCAAATTGGACAAATTTTATGTCGATCTTACACCTTTCAACAACATGAACTCGATGGTGCAGTCAGTTTTCCGATCTGAGCATCAAATTTTCAGAGGACCCATAGGAGGGAATCTTTGAGGAATCTACAAGGAATCTAAAAGATTCCTTGAGCCCCAGATTTCCACTTTGTTAGAATTCAAAAATTTGACAGTCGATTTTTCACTATTTGATGCCACAAATTTGATGGTGCATTTAGATTTTCCATTTACTCATTTTAGTTTTCAGCCACTTTTCTAAGTGGAGTGCAGGGGTCAGCATTCATGTGCCAGCAGTCATTTCCATGTGATTCGACGCCATGAGATCAATGGTACGAAGAGCTTCAGCAACTTGACATCATTTTCTTCAGATGGACCCTAGATGTGAGGTATATGTAGTGTGTTCATGTAATTATTTTGTTATGCATTGTGCTGCACAGATCCTTGTTTGATGTTTGATGTGGGACCTTGTCTCTTGTTTTCATGATTCCTGCTTGATGTGATGGGGAATCATTTGTGAGATGTACTTGTTGTCATGATTTGTCATGTTTTGTTTGAGATCCCTTGGTTGTATGTTGTTGGGATACTCATGTTGTCACCATGTATGTTTTCATTGAGATCCCTTTTATGCCAGGTTGGTGGGATGCTCCTTATCATCATGCATGAGTTTATGTCATATTGATAGGAGTCCTTTTGAATGAGATTTCCTATAGCAGAACATCTCTTGAAGCCACTCCTGCGTGAGTGAATTTTCCTTGTATGATAGCGACATCACCTCTTATGTACATCATCACTATTGGCAACACTTAATGCAGTGGCCTACACTATCTTAACACCGGGGCCTGGAGACATAGTCCCTCCTGGATGAACTCCGTTATCAACTGCTTATGTTTTCATGCGTTGATGATTTTAATGTTCCTATTCTTTACAACATGTAGATGTATTAATTTATGTTCTTAAAAAAATGCAATTTAACACCTCAGGAAAGTAAAAGGCCTTGGAAGGGTCCTTTGTCACACCCGGACCTAGATTAGACACACACACAATACAACATGTACACCAATACCATATGTACAACACGTACACAGTACTACCTGTATAAGGCACCATCTGCTCAACATGTGTTCAACATCACATGTACACAACACCACATGTACATCGTATCACCTGTACAACGTGTACACAATACCACATGCATGACATGTACACAAAACCACATTTACACAACACCATATGCATGACATGTACACAACACCACCTGCACACAATGCCACTTCTACCACATGCTCACAACACCACTTGTACAATCATGCACACAACACCATATGTACAATATGCACACAATCCCATATGTACATAACACTGCATATACAATATGTACATAACACCATACACAACACTACATATCCATCATTCACACAACACCATATGCACACAACACTGCATATCCATCATGTACATAACAGTATCTATACCCAACACTGCATATGAAACCTTCACACAACACCATCTATACCACCCTATACATAACATTGCATAAACAACATGTACAAACACTATATATACACAATACTGCATGCACACAAAATCACAGATGAAACATGTACAACATATACAACATATGCACAACAATATTACCTCAGATCCAAAATCACACTGTCTCTACCAAGAAACCTTGCTTCCAATGTCTTATCCATGCTTGTCCCAACATGTTGTAGACCACGCTGCTTTCATTTTGTTGATGTATCCCTCAACGTTACTTGTCATAACATAAACATAGGCATAATACAAGCATACAATATCAATTCATGTCCACATGATACTGACCTCAGATATTTGTCATGACTACTCTTCCCAATTGATTCATTGTAAGACCAGGAATCTCTTCATGTCATTTTCCTTTGTAAGCAATCATTTGTCCACAAGAATGATTCCTGATGACCCTGTCGGACAGTGACATAGATACATAGATACATACACATATATGAGCACTAGCATAAACAATCATGATCCTGTCAGGCAACAATATGCATACATACACATACATACATATAAACATCAACATAGAATAATAATGATATAGTTAGTCAATGAAATACATATATACATGTATATGCATAAAGACATCAACATAATCATGATCCAAACATAATTACATAAGGTCAAGGTTAAGAGAACTTCCTTATTTGTGTATAGCATACATAACATCTAGAACAATTGTTCCCAACATATCCAAGGCGCCTCACACCTCAGGTTCATTTACTTTACCCTTCCTGGTTACCTTTCTCATGACTGTCCTATCATTGTCCATTTACCACAATGGACCCAATCAATCCAACCGATTGTCATAGTCTTACCTTCCGCTACGCTTACTCATGCACAAAGCTTCATATGAGTCTTACATTACCTGTTGGGTACCACACAACTCTCCCCGAGCTCCATTAAATTTCCTCCTTCCCCAACTAATTCCCAAAACACTCAAAACTATAAAGGAAAGGCCGAGAAGAAAAAAAGAAGAAAACAAGAAGAAAACCATGGAAAACCAACAAAAACACAACACCACAAACAAAGTGGCATAACTATGCACTAGATGCAATCAAAATTGCCATTCAAGCGTAACAATCACAAACGTCCAAAAGCACAAGGCTAACAACAAACACCATGCCACATTCCCCATGGTTCCCAAGGAAATCTCAACCCGAGCCTTCTTCAGAATTTCATGGCAGTTTCCTTGCCATGCAACCCCCTGCATCATATTGCTATAAACACAAAATTGTCAGTGCATAAATAAATATAATGACATACTAGTTACCTTACCTTGTTGTGCCAAACATGTTTCTTACAACTGAGCACATCCATGCAATCTCTCAAGGGACTCCAATTCCCTTGACAGATTCACCTGCAACTATAGATTGGCTAATATACCTATCAAGTACATGTTCATGACTATAGCACATATCCACATAATGTCAGACATAATCAAGGTTAAGAAGGCTTCCTGTATGTGAGGCAATCATTCATTTGGAATTAGGGTTTCCAAACATAGCCAAAGGAATTCTTGTCAAATTCCTTTCTTTTACCCTTTTTACCTTGTTGCAATTGATACTTACTATGTATTATCACATCACCCATATAAACATACCAATTATTAACTTGTCATACTAATATCAAGCATGTTTCTTGCAACTATTTACCCATGTCAATCGCACGTTCCAAATATCAAGACAATCATATATATCAATTTGAAATCAACCTTTGCAATCAATCATGTCATAATCCATAGTCAACTCATAGTCATTAGACATAATGCTACAACTGTCACCTACTATACTCAAGTACATATCATGCGTCTCAAAACACATGTGTTAGTACAATCATCTCAAAACAAGATTATTGGAACACATACTTGTATTATGTAACTCATCAAACAATCAACCAACTTGCAAACATACAATGTTAAATAAATCAACTAGATGACATGATAGACACCAAACTCTCAACATCAAATAGACGACATAATCAAGAATGAAGCACCAAGTATACTACATAAGAAAACTCATACCTTAATGTACCTCAAGGGAGGCTATCTTGTCTACACAATCAATCTAGTTAGCAAGATATAACTTTACAACATGTCAACTCAAACATAAATGACATCAAAATATCCATAACACTAGCTAACTAACATGTTCACATCATAAACTCATAAGAATTGTCATTCATGCATAACAACCATGTGTGTAAAGTCATCACAAATATGTCGACTCATACCTGAATATCGTAACCATAACCATCTGCATAGTCTAATCCAATTTAGCATAATACATATAACATTAAGATATTGATGTTATAACGCTAATCATCAAGTTAACTAACATATAACAACAACAAGTTAACCTATAGCATACTTCTCAACAACATATAACATGATCATCAAGTTATCTAATATAAAACAAAAATAACAATGCATACAAACACATGTTACTATCATTCATGACACATGTGCATGTAACTATACTAATCAACTATCATCTATCATATATGTAACCATAATATCAAAAACATGTACATTAACCTAATGCATATGACAATCCTTAACTGTAGAAATGCTCACTGTATATTAATTTGATTATGCAATATACTAAAGCAAAATAGTTAATATACTTATACAATCAAACTTGCAGAAGCTTAATCGATTTTGAGCAAGATCAAACAAAACACATATAACAGAGAAGAAGAATCAAACACACATGAAACATAGAAGAATACTCTGGGGAAAGCCTCAGCTAAAAACCCTGCTATTTGTATTATCATACAAGTGGAAATATCTCAAGATTACACAAATCTTTAGCTCTCACAGCTATCCAGCTCTCAGTACAATTTCTCTCACTACTCATAGACAGACTAGGCAACTCATATGTATTTCCCTTTGTCCTCCAAGCCTCGTATTTTCTTGCGCTATTTTCCCTGGGTTTTCCTGCTGTAACCTTGTGTGACACTGATCTCACACACTGCTCCAACACATTGTAAAATTGCGCAAATCTCAAGGAATGAATCCTTCTGCATGCAAGAGATTTTCTAATAGGAAAATTCTTGCAACTGATTGTACACTGTCCCTGCCTTTAATTGCAACTCGGCCTTTGTCTGAACTGACATGCATGAGTTATTTATGAGAGAATATTCAGTTATCTGGACTACGCTAGTTTCATGTATGCATGCATTAACTGATTGAACTCACAATCAGTTCCACAAATTGTTTGGAATTAATCTAACTGGACTTAACTCAGTTAACTGAGCTAACTAATTACAACTCAAATACAACTCACCCTTATCTCCTTAATTAACGGATAACTTCCTCAATCAAAGGGATAACTGTTGCATGACTTCACAAAGACTTCATGTTTGAATTTCTCCAACTAATTGACTCAGGATGAATTAATTAATTATTTCTCAGACAGCTAGTGAGACTAAATTTGAAATTTAATTCTCAATTTTAATTCAAGGAAAAATTAAAATTGGAATATCCTGAAATTATATCTTAAGCAATGCTATTTTTAGCATTTCTTGTTGTTATTTTCAACACTCCCTCTCAACAAGAAAGGGATTATCTTCCACCCCAATCCTGTCTCTATGGAACTCAAATTTACATTTTGACAATGTCTTAGTCAAAATGTCAACATCTTGCTCCTCGGTCAAAATATACTGCAACAACATGATCCTCCTCGCCACACAATCTCTGAGATGATGATATCGAATGTTGATATGCTTGGAACTGTCATGAAATACTAGATTCTCAGAGAGTTTGATACAACTCTGATTATCACAATAGATCACAGTAGGATCCATCCTCTGATCAAACAAACCATCTAGAATTTTCCACATCCAAATGGCCTCACATGCTGCCTGACTTGCAGCCATGTATTCAACCTCTACTGAGTTGAGTGCAACTGACCTCTGTTTCCTACTGTACCAATAAACTGCAGCTGAACCAAGGTTGAAAATTCCTCCTGATGTGCTCTTCTGATCTAATGGACTCCTTACCCAATCTGCATTTGTGAAGCCCTGTAGCTTTAGTCCCTCTTATCGTTTGTACCATAATCCATACTGAGATGTGCCTCTGAGGTATCTCAAAACATGCTTTGCAACCTTCCAAAATAGCTTGGTAGGCTGAACCATAGCTTGACTCAGCTGATTCACTGCATAACACAAATCTAGTCATATGTTCACTAAGTACATTAGTGAACCCACAAGTTGTCGATACACAGTAGCTTCTACTACTTATCTTGAAGTAGCATCCTCCTTCCTCTAGTTACCTTCTAGAGGAGTCTACATGGGCTTGTACTACTCCATGTGGAATCTCCTGATTATCTCATTGGCATACTTGCTTGAGACAAAAACAACTCCCCATCCTTATGCCACACTTCCATGCCTAGAAAGTAGTGCATGAGACCCATGTATTGCATCTTGAACTCTCTTGCAAGGTCCTCCTTGCAAGACATGATCAATTGATCATCCCCTATTAATATCAGATCATCAACATAAAGAACAATGATCAACTACTTACCTTCCACCATGATGTGGTATAAGTTCGCATCTGCTTCACTCTTTGTGAAGACAAACCCGGTGAAGTAGTTGTCGATCTTGGTGTACCAAGCATAAGGTGCTTGCTCCAACCTGTACAAAGCTCTCTTGAGTTGGCACACATGCGACTCACGATCGAAGGTCTCAAAACCTTTAGGTTGCTCTATGTACACCTCTTCCTCAATCTTTCCATTAAGGAATGCAGTCTTCACATCCATCTAATGGATCTTCCAACCCATCTGTGCTGATAGTGCCAAAATCGATTTGATAGATGAGTACCTTGCTACAAGAGCAAAAGTATCATCGTAGTCGATCCCCTTGACCTATGAGAAAACACAGGCAAAAAATATTGCCTTATGTTTCTCCACACTACCATCAGTAGCTTGCTTTACCTTGTAAAGCCAATGGGAACTCACAATTGACTTGTTCTCGGGTCTTGGAACAACATCCCAAACACTGTTCCGAACTATGGAGTCATACTCCTCCACCAACCCAAATCAGCTGCTGCACTGCTTCCTCAAAGGAAGATGGCTCGGTCTCAACACATTCCCCAACAAGGGCCATATATCCAGTGTACCTATCAGGTGACCTCCTCTATCTGTGCTGAGAATAAGGCTCTCCCACATTCTCTCTCGCATTCGACAACAATTTGTCAGCTTCTCTTGTGCGCTTCCGCCCATCTCTAGAGGACTCTACTTGAATGGATGTCTCTACTCCTGGAACCTCTGCATGTGACTGCTCTGCATCAGTCTGAGGATCCTCCTCCTTAGGAACCAAAAGTTCATCCACAACCTGTAGTTGGAGCTCCCTCTCAGGGGAAACTAGCATGGCCTTCAGCTCATTAAACTTAAGATCTCTATGAACCACTGTCCTCCGACTGGTAGGCAAGTACACCTGATGGTTGTGGGGTGTATCAGTGTACCCCACAAGTATCCCCAACTCAACTGTCGGCTTAAGCTTCTTCCGGGAATCCTTGGTCACATGGCAAAATACCGATGAGACAAAGATCTTGAAGTGACTCACCTGGTCTCTTCCCAGAGAAAGCTGCCTCTAGTGTTTTCATCCCAAGTATGTGATGCGGGCTTCTATTATGCAAATAGACCATTATGTTGCATGCCTTAGCCCACATATGAAGTGGTACACCTTGGTCATGCAGCATTGCCCAAGCTTCCCCCACAATTGTTCTATTCTTCCTTTCGACCACCCCATTCTACTGTGGGTTATGGGGTGTCGTCAACTCCCGTTTCATTCCTTCTACTGCACAGAAGTCCTTAAACTCTTGAGAGACATACTCTCCACCATTGTCGCTTCTTAAGGCCCTGATATTCTTTCCTAATTGTTTCTCAACCAAAGCTTTGAACTCACAAAACTTTGAGAAGGTTTGATCCTTCTTCTGCAAGAAATAGATATAGCATTTATGAGAAAAATCATCAACGAAAATCACATAATACCTTTGTTTCACGGTGGATGCTATCGAGAATGGTCCACACACATCTATATGAACTCGCTCCAAGATCACTTTAGCTCGACTGTCTCAATCATGAAAGAAAGATTTTGCATACTTACCCAAGGTACAACCTTTGCATGTGTCCACTTGCTCAAGTTTACCTTTGGGAAGTCCGATAGAAATTTGTTGCATTATCTTCAAGGCCCCATGATGCAATTAGCCCAATTGCCTATGCCATAACTCGCCAATATCTTGGCTTTGCATTAATTCTACTTTGGAAATCAATGCAACACAATCATCTACCTCCAACTTGTAGAGATTCTTCACTCGAATCCCAATCGTCTTGGTTTGACTTATGGCTACGTGTCTTAGGAACGCCTTTCCTTTATTGAAGACTACATCATAGCTTTGTCTTCCAACATCACGATCGATACCAATTTCTTCTTTAGTCTAGGCACATAATTTACATCAGTCAGGTTGAGTGGAGCTCCATGGTCCCTCTGAAACACAACCGTACCTTCACCTGAAACACGGTACTTTCCATCATCGCCCATCTCTATGCACATCTTGAGGTCTTTCTCCTCCAAGGTATTAAATAAACTCTTATCGCCGGTCATGTGGAATGAGGCTCCACTATACAGGTACCAAACACAACCCACCTTTGATGAAACCATACATGCGATGAGGGTAAAATCCAATTCGAACTGAGAGGCCAGTGCCTCACCTTCTAATCCTTTGGAGGATTCCTTCTTGGATTTCTTCAATGGACAATTAGTTGCATAATGGCCCACCTCATGACAATTAAAGCATCTCACTTTAGACTTGTCAATCTTCTTCCCACCATGAGAAGAACTCAATTTGTAATGGGAAGCCTTCCCTTTCCCTTTCCTTACCTTACTAGCTAAGGCTAGATTTTCTCATCATCATGCTTAGATGAAGAACCATCTCTGGTGCTCCTCCTAATCTCCTCCTGCATCAGATCTGACCACAGTTGTTCCCAATCCGACAATTTCTCTCTTCCATTCACTGAGTCTTGGTAGCTATGCTAGCTCTTAGGAAGATTGAGGAGAGAAAGACTCACCATATCATCACCGACTGTTGTTATTCCTACAGTTCCAAGCTCACCTCTGCAGGTGGTGAGCTTGCTTAGATATGTAGAAATAGTGTCGCCCTTTTCACACTTGATTTTTCAAAGCTTGTTCTTGAGTGCTAGTTTCCTCTAGTTGCTGCTGTTTTGATATAGGTCCTTTAGTGTCTTCCACATTGAGAACGGAGTTTCCTTCCCATGGAGACTCAAGACAATGTGGTCTCAAACTCCCTCCAGAAGAATCCTCCTCACCTTTGCCACACACTTCTTCCATTCCACCAATTCTTGGGTATTAGTTGCTGCTGGCTTGGGGATTTCTTGATCAATGAAATCCTTCAAACCATTGTCTTCTAATATTGCTTCCATGCGATCCTTCCATGCTATATATTTTGAGTTGCCATCCAGTGCATACTCGAGTCTCAAGACATTGAACACCATTGGTGAACATTGAGGTGTGATAATAATTCGATTTTGTACCTGCAATTAAGAACTTCAAACTTCAACTTTCCCTTCTCAGTATGTTGTTCACAACTCTGATCACCTTTGCTCTGATACCATGTAGAAATTCTCACAGTAGAATAATCTGATTATGTAATGTACTAAAGCAAAATACTTAATTTACTTCTACAATCAAACTTGTGGAAGCTTAATCAATTTTGAGAAAAATCAAACAGAACACATATAACAGAGAAGAAGAATCAATCACACATGAAACATAGAAGAATACTATGGGGAAAGCCTCTGCTAAAAACCTCACTATCTGTATTATCATACAAGTGGAAATATCTCAAGATTACACAAAGCTTTAGCTCTCATAGCTATCCAACTCTCAGTACAATCCCTCTCATTGCTCATAGATAGACTAGACAACTCATATGCCTTTCCCTCTATCCTCCAAGGCTCCTATTTCCTTGTTCTATTTTCCCTGGGTGCTCCTGTTGTAACCTTGTGTGGCATTGATCTCACACACTGCTCCAACACAATGTAAAACTACACAAATCTCAAGGAATGAATTCCTTCTTCATGCAAGAGATTTTCTTATAGGAAAATTCTTGCAACTATTAGTACACTGTCCCTGCCTTTAATCTCAACTAGGCCTTTGTCTTGGACATGCATGAGTTATTTATGAGAGAATATTCAGTTATCTTGAGTACACTAGTTTCATGCATGCATGTATTTTGATTGAACTCACAATCAGTTCCACAAACTGTTTGGAACTAATCTAACTGGATTTAACTCAGTTAACTGAGCTAACTAATTATAACTCAAATAAAACTCATCCTTATCTCCTTAATTAAGGGATAACTTCCTCAATCAAAGGGATAATTGTTGCATGACTTCACAAAGACTTCATGTTTGAATTTATCCAACTAATTAACTTGGGATGAATTAATTAATTATTTTTCAAACAACTGGTGAGACTAAATTCAAATTTCAATTTTCAATTTTAATTCAAGGACAAATTAAAATTGGAATATCCTGAAATACTATCTATAGCAATGCTATTTTTAGCATTTCTATTTTGAGCATTTCTTGTTGCTATTTTCAACATTAAATTACATACCTGCATGCCAAACATACAATACCGATATGACGATCTCGAGGTCCAATGTTGCAACTTCAATTTAATTATTTGCATCTCCTATCCTATCTTAGCCAACACATTAGCATCATAACAAACAATAGCACCATGATGGCCTAAATTTACATACAATGACTTCACAAGGCATTTTTGACCTACTATTCATGCATAACTATAACCAAGACTATACATGCATAACAACTACATATGGACGTATAACACATGAGTACAAAACAATTTACACATCATTCTAGCTAGAGTCCAGTCACCAATGCATGACCATATCAATTGCACAAACCATTACCTCATGCATAACAACAATAAGCACCTCACATGCATTTGATAACATGTGAACAATGACATGCATAATAATGCATAAGAAACCATACACACATGAAGAAATACTCCACGACAACACATTCAACCTTCACATGGCGACATCACTACAACCATGACCAACACCATGCAAATGCAACAAGACCATGGACTACATGCATAAGGAACACATATGCAACCAAAATGAATGCATGATCAACACATAACTGAAGGAGAGCGTAATCACGCTCTGATACCACTTTGTAACACCCTCCTCCCACATCTACCCAAGCAATCAGACAGTCGGGGTAAACATACGATGAGAGACCACTATGATAAGAGTAAATATCCTAGGTATCCTTAAGGAAATGGAGTTGACAAAATAAGACCTTACAAACCTCCCTTAGGTGCTTCAGGACCCCTAAGAGCTAATCCACCACTCTAGGTGCCCAACCCCTGAGTTAACCTAGCATTTGAATGAAACAAACCCAAATTCGCTCCCATGGAAAGGCATGCATTGGAATGAAATGCTATAGTCATTCCAACAAGGGAGATACTACAGTGTTTTTTAACCTAGAGACTGCAGCCTTTTTTAGCCAGTCCTATGCCAGAGACTATGATATTTAAGCCACCTTTTCATGGGTAGTCTCCAAACCAATACCTAGAACTTGATGAGACTTTCCAAGATAATAAATGACACCAAGGAAAAGCCTATAACACAAAGCTTGATCAAGGTCTTGACCTAACCAAGCCTAACCATGATAGACATTTTGTCAAACACTTAGTAAACATGCAAGCTATAGGTGTAAATAACAAATCAAAGCATAGGGGTCTCATACTAATATGAGATTCACCATGAAGCATTGTTTCGTTATCACTTTGACTGTCATTCCATCTGTTAGATCATAGATACATTGTTCATTCATTTACAAGTAAAAACATGATGATAACCATACATAGTTGTTGTCATAAAACATATACATAACCAACATAATAGGGACAGAAATACCAATGAACTCATCGCTATATAAACCTCATAAAATCTAGTATAATGCTCATATAAATACAAGGAGAAATAACCTCTGATTGATGATGCAAAATCCAAACCTGGGATGGGACTTCCATGTTCCACTCGATCGTAGAATGACTGAGAAAAATATCTCTTCATCCATTCATCCTCGTGTCATATTCCAAGCATGAATGTGGGATCTCATAGAACACATCAATCAAAACCATCTAGGACTTCCAGAGGACATCCACCTCAACCCATCAAACAGTGATTCCACCTCACGGTCAAACATCACAAAAAAATCATCAGATCGGTCTCTATCCCAACCATCTAGGGCTCCAAAGAGTTTGTTCCAACCAAGGCTTCAGGACTAGTAATTCAATCCACAACTGTCGCTGGGCTCTAGAGCGTTTGTCCAACAAAGTCTCTAGGACTAGTAACTCAACCGACCAAGGGCTCCAGAGCGTTTGACCAACCAAGGTTACAAGACTAGTAACTCAACCCAAGTTTTTGCAAGGATATAGAGCATTTGTCCAACTAAGGCTCCAAGAACTAGTAACTCAACCCAAGCTAAGGAAACATGAGAACCAGCCAAAACAAAACAAGGAAATAAACCCACAATCTCCATGGTTATTGATCCAGATTTAAATAGGAAAGCGGCAAATTATAGATTTAACCATAAATTCAGAGATGCAGCAAAAATAATACTTCATTTCATTAATGTAAGATACTGAAATATACTTACAAACAAAAATGGAAATAAACTAGCTCGAGTGATGGTAGCTTATCTCTGAGAAGAGATGTGGCAGATATATGTATTTGAACTGTCTTACAATGAGGCTCAAAGGCTTATTTATTGTTTAGAAACAATGGAAAACCCTAAACATCCAAAAATCTAACCCCAGGAGATGAAGCGCCAAACTATGGGCCCCATTTGGGTAAATTGGTACACCAAATTCCCGGGGTCGTAACTTTGGCATATGATCTCCGTTTGATGCGCACAATACCTCGTTAGAAAGATATATCCGAGGACTACAACTTTTGAGTGAGGAACATCAATCCATGATTCCATGTTTCTCCAAGTTTTCCCAAAAAACGTAATTTAGGGCCTCAAAACAGCTCCGGAAGTTCAGGACCCGAAAAAATGCCAAAAATAGTAAATTGTGCTAAAATTAAGGAAACTGAAAAACTAAAAGAGATAGTTGTGGGGATCCAAGTGGGATAAGTGGGTGGCCACAAACATCCACCTGGATCATTCCTCCCCCCTTAGGAAGCAATGGTCCCCATTGCATTGAGTTCCTCCATGAGATGAGGAAACTTCTGCTAAACTTGGTCCCTGGTGAGTTATTCTACAACCTCTGATGTGTCCAATAATGGTGGGAAGCATGGTCAAGGGTGGTCCACATTGAATATTTGGTGCAAGCAAAGGAATGGGGGAATGTTGTGCTCCAAAACATTGTTTCCCACAGCCTTGGTAATGGTGTAAGGACCATATCAGAGTGGTCTAAACTTCTGATGGGCTCTTGTAAGGCATTCTTTTTGTAGATGCAACCAAACTTTGTTGCCCACTTGAAAATTGTGTGGTACCTGATGTTGATTATGTCGTTGCTTGTACTTGGATTTTCTAGAATGGAGCAACGATATATCGACCCATTGGGTAAAGGTGCTCTAGTAGTCAGATCGAATGAATGCTTGACCTAACAGTGCAACGGTACCCCTATGGGTGAGGAGAAGATGTTCTTGTATTCTTTCATGAATGTATCCATCTGCTGCTGCTGCTGCATGGTGGAACCCTTTGCAGGGTTCATGGATGTGGCAACGATCTTCCCCTTACTTTGGGAGTGAACTAGATAGAAAATGAATTTCCTAGTCTGGGAGATGATCTTGCTGCATTTCTTAGCAGAGATCAAAGAGTTGGCAGTAGGTGGGGCTACCTCCGGTATCCTGTATAATGAATTACCTAAAGAAATAATAACAGTGCGAGGCCTTGACTCATACACAACATGTCACTTCCACAATTATGGTTGGCCTAATAATACATCACAAACATCAAGAGGTGCAACATCACACAATACCTCATCTGTGAATGGCTTGATGATGTAGGAAAGGCGTCACTGTTGGCGGACTCAAAGATCTCACCCTTGATGAAGCCACCCAATGATGTACGACTATGGGTGTGGTGTGGTTGGTAGGCCCAGCCGCTTCACGACCTCTGCTGAAATGAGGTTATTTTGGTTCCCATTGTCAACAATGAATTGTAGCGGCAAACCCTTCACCCACATCTGTGAGTGGAAAAGACGCTCCCCCTCCTTTGGATCTTCGAGCTTATTCTTTTGGACCTTGGTGGTGGCAATAGTGGTGTTGGGCTCCTCATCAATGATTTGCATCCCTTTGTCATTCCCCTTGTCAGGTTCTAACTATGGGTCGGAACATGCATCTAATTCAAAAGCCTTCAACTCAGCCACCAGTAACTACTTGGTCCAACACTCACTTGTGTTATGAGTGGGGCTCTTATCGAACTCACACCACTTTCCTGTGTCCTTCTTTGATTTTTATGGTTTTGTTATTTTCTTGCAGCTTTGATGGGTTGTCTTGGGTCACCCCGTCTTGGCTTTGTCCTTGGTTCTGCAGTTTGGGGAAGCCTTTCCCATGCTTCGGATTCGTGGATCCAAAGTCTCGCTTCTTTTGTTTAAACTTCTTCTTGATCTTGACAACGTATTGGTACGCTATACCAAGAGAGGAGATGTTCATGAACTCTATCTCGTCTTGGATGTACTTGTGTAGGTAGTGGTGGTACTGGAGTACCAAATGTAGCTCAAAATCCTTGATACCCAACTTTGTGTGAAGGGTATGAAAAATGTTTGTGAAATCCAACACATCTTGGTCCCTTCCCTACTGCAGCGTGGTCCACTTTATGTATTTGTCCTCATAGCTCCTGACAGGGTAGTACTGCTCCTTAAAGGCATTCCAGAATGAATTCTAAGTGGGTGCACTGAAAATAGTGAGCCTGTACTTTCATCCTTCTGCTCGCAGTAGGTTTCCCACCAGTCCTTAATGTGGGGGGCTGCTTTGAGAAGTGCAAAAGTGATATTTTCTCGGTTAGAAATATCATGAACAGAAAATTAACCATCTAGCAGATTTAACCATTTATCTACAACATCTTCATCTATCTGACCCTCGAATACGGGGATTTCAAATTTAACTTGTACCTTAAAGGGTGTGGCATTTCCAACGTAGCTGTTGGAAGCAGATGCATTGCCCTTGGGTAGCCACTGAAGGATCTGGGAAAAGTTTTCCATCATCGCGTTCCTTTGTTGCTCAAGGGCTTCTTCGAGCAAGATTTTGATAGGATGTCCTATCCCCTTGTCTTTCTTTTCATCCGCCATGGGAGGCCGTAGGGATTTACGAGGCTGGTCTTGTAAAGGTTCGACTAGTTCAAGCCCTAGCTCCTTATATCCTAACCTCATTGGGGACATGCAAAGAAAATGGGAGAAAGAGCAGACCCCTCTGATAACACTAATCCAGATTTAAACAAGAACGCAAAAAATTATAGATATAACCATAAATACAGAGATGTAGTAGAAATAATACTTCATTTCATTAATGTAAAATATTGAAATATGCTTACAAACAGAAATGGAAATAAACTAGCTCGGGCGATGGTAGCTTATCTTTGAGAAGAGATGTGGCGGCTACATGCCTATGAATTGTCTTACAGTGAGGCTCGAAGGCCCATTTATTGTTGAGAAATAATGAAAAACCCTAAACATGCAAATACCTAACCATAGGAGATGAAGCACCAAAGTATGGGCCCCGTTTGGGTAAATTGGTACACCAACTTCTCGAGGTCATAACTTTGGCATACGATCTTCGTTTTATGTGCACAATACCTCATTAGAAAGATCTATCTGAGGAATATAGCTTTTCAGTGAGCAAATTCAGTTCATGGACTCATGTTTCTCCCATTTTCCCCCAAAAAACATCATTTAGGGCCTCAAAACGGCTTCGGAAGTTTAGGACTTGAAAAACTGCCAAAAATAGTAAATTGTGCTACAATTAAGGAAACTGAAAAACTAAAAGAGACAGTTGTGGGGGTCCAAGTGGGATAGGTGGGTGGCCACCAACATCCACATGGACCATCTATCCAGGAAATGGAAAGGCTAGGAAAAGCCACTGTCAATCCAGGAAATCCTCCATGCTAGTGACATATCATAAGCAATAAACCACATTCATGTGCCATGCATGTCGAAACTAGTGAGGAAAACATACATGCAACTCAGTACCTACAAGAAAATCCTATTGTAGTTGCTGATCTTGATGTCCTCTTGCTCTTTCTCTGCCTTCTTGCTCCAATAATCCAAGTATGCCACACCCTCCAAGAGTGCTCCAAGGAAACTCTGAGTCTCCAATAATATGAGAGAGAGAGAAAAAATAGAAGAGAGCTCCACCAAAACCTATCAAAAGCTTGAGCCAAGAGCTTACACTAACTAAGAGCTTGCCAACTAACCCTTAGAAGCCTTTTTATCAACGAGGCCTCTATTTTCTTCATTTTCCATTATTTTCCTTCATTTTCTTCCTCACATGAAACCTGTGACCTTTCACCTTCCTTTTCTCCTAATTTCCATTATTTTTATAAATAAATGCCAAATAAATTCCTCATGCCTTTCCAAAGCCTTTACCAATTTCCTTATCCATAATAAGCTAAATCAACACCCATTAGGATGTTCCCCCCACCATTAAGCTTGGAATACATTTCCCATTATCCATGGCATTATATATTTTTACATGGATTTTTAACCAGGGTTGTTACAAAACCCTCCCCCTTGGGGGAACACCGTCCTTAGTGTTCAATGAAACCTATAACCAAGAAGATTGTTGAAAACAAAACATACTTCCCATGGAGCTTTATAACACAACTCACTGCAGTATTTACAATGACCATTTGCTAAACATGACAAACATACCGTTTACTGGAGCTTTCTAATACAACTCATTACGGTATTTACAATAATAATCACATATACATACATACTCATTTTCTTCAACCAAAAAATAATCATACTATCTACAGAGCTTTATAAATCCATCTTGATACAATATTTACAAAAATACCTACAAATACATATATGCACATTTTCTCAACCAACAAATAAAAGGATACGATGCCTGCATTCATAACAAGGGAATCCAGAGGCTCACATCTCCACCCTCAAAGTAATACCAGTATTCACCTCCTTCCTAGGAATTCCAAAATCCACTGCAAATTCAAATCTACATCCAATGTCCAACGCTACAATCCCATGCCACTTTTTTTCTTAGTGAATAGTTACCGCCTGATTGTTCCCAATGTGCGTCTGATTCCATCTAGAAATGCTAATGATTAAAACAAATCCATCTGTGACCTTCCCTTCTCTACCATACAGTCCCTCGGGAAATCTAGTCATCCCCTTCTGTGCAGTCACTCACCTTCCAAGTTCTGTTGGCATCTCCATCTCAGACAGTCCATCCCTTGGAAAGGCTTCCTCGCATTAGAAGATACAAAACCAAGGCATGTACTTGCCTTAAACCATCATACCAGTTAAAGCATGCTTATGGCAAACAATGGACACTATTGGGTACCAGTGTCCCACAATGGCCCTACTCCAGAAATTATTTACCAGCATACTTCTGCATTTTCCAATTCCTTTTGTCGACTTTGCTAATTCTTGCAGTCGATTTCAACCACCCAATCGGGCATGTTCATGCATTCTTATTTCAAGCACATAATTTCCATTAGATTCAAAATAAATTGAAATAACTTCAAATCATACCTCATTGGTGGCTCGTCAATAAGGTACACTTGCAATCCTGTTTACTTCCTACCACAATAAGTCAAACTAGTATCTTGACCAAATCATCATGTATATATCACATTAGGTTAGCTCAAAACACAACCATCATAGATCAACATCATAAATCACATGTAACCATCATACACCAAAATCATAGATCACATGTAATCATCATAGACCAGAATCATAAATCACATGCCTAATAAAACTGAAATAAAATATCGATACTTATCCTTTAATCAATACTTGGTTTCCAACTTTGTCCTTATTTCATACTCACTCTGGATTAGTTGCCACACCCGACAGACACTAGTGCTTTCTCCTCAACCATGTGCACACACACATAGTGTACATCCCACACATACAACCACACATGACATACCACACCATGCAATACATGCATCTACACCTGACATACGACACATACACCTACATCCAATGTACAACACGACACAATACATATGCCTACACCTGGTGTACAACACAACACAACACGTATACGTACACAATGTACACCACAAGACATGTATCTTCACACTACGTGTGCCACCTGTTAGGTTCCTATACCAATAGGTTTCATTTTTCATGATTGCCTGGAGAAGTGCCAAATATGTTCATCCTTTCCATGCTGCAAAGGTTCCATATTTTGAAGGCCTTCACTATGTACAGTTGCTTGACTCTTATCATAGTTCATGAATGGCCAAACAGCTTAATCTTGGCCAGGTTCATATTTCAATTTACTTGTCTTAGAATAGAGAATAAAGGTCTGTCAAAACAGTTCAAGCTTGGCAGATGAGTAGTCAGGTAGAGAAGCAAAGGGTCTCAACAGCTAAATTTGAGACCTTGGAAGAGATAAGGGTAAACTTAGATAGCATGGCAGCTAAAAGAAAAAAAGAAATTCAGGGTTTGCTAGTTCAAGTGCACCAAGTGAAAATGAAGAAAAAATGTTAGGAGTAATAGGATGGGTAAGCAGTTTTGGGGTTGTAGAAGCATGTTTATGGGTAATTTTGTCCTTTAAAGGTGAGTTCTCTCATTATTATCATGAACACCATGGCAATTATATGGTGACAAAGCAGATGTTGCATGTCTAACTCCCCCTCATTCCCCTCACAACAATCACTTACTAACCTCCCTCCAAGGACACTGGGATCTGCTCAGTGTTCCTAGTTTCACTTCATTTTATGAAAAAGACCAAGTAAAATTGTGTTTTACTTAAGAAAAGAAGCCAAATTTCTTGTGTAAAATTGATTTTCTCCTAAACCTAAACTATTCAACTTTGCTAATAAAAACCCTCTCATTTCCCTAAGCCTAAGTTCTTAACTCTACTACTTAGTGCTTCCCTTCATAAAGCCATATTAACATGTTAACTTTATTATATAATTCCTATGTAAATGTTTTCCCCACCCCTATTATACTAAATACATAAAAAACCCAAAATATTTTAATATCCCTCCCCTCGGCTAAAGTTATAGCCATATTTCAATTTTTGTCGGGAGTTATTGGTCTACCCAGGTCCAATAACAAGCCTCCACGCGCTCCATCGGGATTTGTTTGACATTTGGTTAAACAAATAACCAACCCATATTACAAACCATACAGAAAAACTCACCCCGCGTGCAAATATTAAACTTTGATTAATGTTAGGGTGATTAATTGTTAATCCACCCGATAGCCAATAGAATTCGCCCCGATGCTAATTAATCCATTGTTTATTACTCATCCCCAGCACCATAAACCTCCGCCAACTCCATCAAACATCAAATGTTGGATCAAGGCCTGTAGATCAGACGGTGCGCATCGATATCAGAACCCTTCCGATGTTTGAAAGTTACTGCGCGATGAAAAGCGGTTTAGCCGCCGTACCAAGGGACACGTGTCGCCCGCCCGAAACCACCTTTGTCCCAAAAGCAGTGCGAGGGATACCATTTACCGCCCTTTCTGAGACCCCGATGACATCATCCTCTGACGTCACCTACACGTCAATGCCCAACTCATTTGCCAACTCATCTGCCACGTCATCTTCCGTACCCCGCTACATGAAAAAAAATTTACGTCATGATGACGTCATTACAAAAAAGCGCCAAAAAGCCCACAAAGCCAATTTTTTGTCAAAACTCGTGAAATTGATTGTTTTTCGTCTATTTCTATGTGTTGTTTTTTGGAACTTGTGCATGCAAACTACGACGAATTTGCCACCAAAACTCCAATCCGTCACCCTAACCACTACAGTTCGGCATCCTGCTCTGCAAATCATCATCCAACCGGCCAATTACCCTGGGGTGAGTCACAAAAACACAGGTATTTATTTCATTACCTCCAAACCCTGTGTATTTCCTGTTTTTCTCTGAATTGCATCCGTAGAGCCAAAATTTGAGCAAACTTAGTCTATAGTTCTTGAAAAATACACCCCAACCATACTTGTTTGCCCATTTTTTGCAAAAAACTCGACTTCTGCGGCTTAAAATACAGTGAGATGATCATAAACATAGGCATCTGCCTAAAATCTGGTTCCCAAGCCCTTGTTTTGACTTTCCTCTGCAAATTTTCCAAGAACGCGCCCAAATTCCAGCTCAAATCATCAAGCTGCTCTCAAAGAGCGCATTATTACCACTGTTTTTGTCCATTTTACCGAAGGACCCCTGCAAACTCCGTTTTTCACTGTAAGATTTACCCAATAGATTAAAATTCGAATTAACTTCATTTTCCATTACCTAAGAAATGTTGAAAATAATACTGAGAGGGGGGGTGAATCAATATTATCTAGTCCTTTTAACAATTCTTCCTTATTTATACTTTGAATTATTTTTGCATATCAGTACCATAAAACAATGAGCATGAACAAGAAAAACATACAGTCACATCAAATAACACCAGATATAAGGTGGAAACCCAATGTGAGTGAAAACCACCTGCTGCAATATGTCTCTATCTTCTTTCAAATTAGAAACTCATTTTACAATGGTCTTGTACTGGTGC
>APFE031141051.1:104706-128006 GCA_000404065.3 Pinus taeda
TCTTCATGTCAAACTTCAAAAAGAGAGAAAGTCATTAAAAAACATGTTTATCTCTAGGTACGCAGGTTCTCTCTACCATGCCTGCGTGTACGCATCCCAAGCTCATTGTACCTGTGTACTTGTACGCTCTGTAAGTCAAGGGATGGGTGCGTACCCTGTAAAGGTCAAAAGGCGCGAGTTTCATCTTAAAAAAGTTACTTGTGGTCACTTCTAGAGCTTTCTAGAAGAGTGTTTGACGTGTATTGAGCGCCTCCAGATGGTTCATGCATCCCTATGATAGAGGAACTTATCCCATCAAGAGAGGAGCTACCCCATCCAAAAGAGGAAGTATCCCATTGATGTTGGAACTGAATAACTTCCTCTAGAACACTATAAATACAGGCATTGGGCCAGAGGAGGGGAGGTTGAAAGCTGAACATTCCAAAGGGTAAATGCTGCTCGAATTAGGACTTCCATTGTTAACTTGTGAGGAGAGATTACCATCCTTTCTTGTTACCATATTGGAAGTGGGTGAGCTTGTCAAAGTAGAGGAAATCTCTTGTTGGACCCTGGGAGGAGCTTGCACAACACCAAGGCTCAGGTTGTAATGGTTCCTTTTTGTTTCCTTAATACAAATAAGTCCATTCTTCTCAATGATTTGTTGTTAATGAATTATTTCATGTACTCCTTGGTCTATGTGATGAATATGCTTTGTTTTATGAAATATTCAGGTGTTATGTAATCGTTTGTCTTGTTAGTGTATGCAGGTCTTAACGTGAAGGAGGAGCTCATCTGGATCAGCAAGGCTGGACTGCTACAACAAGCGTTGGACCTAAGGTAAGATCGGAAAACACTTGGTTTCTCATAGAATAATGTATGTTTAGAGAAGGATTGCTCTTTTTTGGTTTGTTTGTCATTAGAGAGTCTTAGACTCCTAGGAAGGTTAGATTTGTCCGCAAGTATAACTCATTCCGCTTGACATCCTCTGTCAAAGGAAAACCTTGTCCAGCAGTATACACTCATAGACTCCATAGCCCAATGGACTAAACTTCTCAGACTTTCACCCTTGTTTTATTGAAAATCATCATCCAACAAACTTAAAACAGAACCCTATACATCATAACTAGCCTAAAATACCTTGAAACAAAGCTAAATTATAAAGAGAGAGCTCTCTCTGGATGCAGATTAGCTATAAGCTGCATCTAAAAGACTGGTTAGTGGTTACCTCGACCGTATTCCCTTTTCTCACAAGTTTTGGGAAACAACCTGAGTGATGACATCATTGGCAACTCCACTAGGGACGAATGATTGTTTGTTACTGTTGTCTAGTTTCTAAAGCTACAGATGGAGCCTGAAATTAGCTAGGCAACCTTTGAAACTATTTTTGCTATGCAATCATAGGAGTAAATAAAAGCTACTTCAGTCAATCTCCAGTCTAGTTTTAGGCTTTAAACAACTTTCTCAAACATTTGATTAGTTCCCTTGTTTCAAACATACCTGAACGAAGGCCCAACACCTTCTATATTTCAAAAGCTCCCTTCAAAATATTGCCAAAAATTGTATCCTTCAAATATTTCCAGAAAATACCAAAAAATCTACTTCTAGAAGCTGGCTCCAAAGAAGAAAACTCGTTACACTAGGTCAAACCCAGACCCAAATCACCCACTTATTTTTGACAATCCAAATTTGATCCCTAAAAGCTTTAGAAAACCAAAAAATCAAGAGAGTTCTGCTGATTCAAAATCTGAAACACCTCCGCAGAAACCTATCCAAACTCAACTTACTGTTGGAAACTCGCAAGCCCTTTTCCCTATCACTGTAGCTTCCCCTAGTTCACCATCATCACTCCAAAATCTCTTTTCCACTCCCCCATCTACAGCCCATACTTCAACTGTAATCCTTGTTCTTCCAGTTGTAACATTTATCCCTGTAAATATGGCAAACCGATATGCTCCCTTACAATTACCTGCAAATCCAGGGGCTATGCCTCAGGATTACCATAGAAAAATCACCTATTTTGATGGTGATGGTAACTACACAGCACAACAACATACAAAGAAAATGACGAACTATTTTGAGAATTATGAAATTGATGATGATGATGTCAGGATGAAGATCTTTGTCCAAAGTTTAACTGGCGATGTCAGGGCCTGGTTTAGGACACTCCCTGCAAATACCATTGCAAATCCAGAAGCCCTTTATCAAACTTTCCTAAACAGATGGGAAAAGAAGAAGGATCCATTACATATCCTATCAGAATATGATAGCTTGAAAAGAGGCCCACAAGAAACTGTTTAGGATTACTGTGCTAGATTTAACAATATATACAATGCTATCTCGCAAAATCTTAGACCACCACCAGACTTAGCCTTGATTAAATTCCCTGATGGATTTGACTCGGACATGGCTTACCAACTTAGGGAGAGAGCTCCCCCAAGCTTAGAAGACATGCAGAGCATAGTTGTAAGTGTTGAAGCTAATCTAATTTCTAAAAGAAATCGGGCTAAATCTGAGAGAAGGACAACCTTTAAGGAAGAACCTTCCACATTTGAACAAAACTAGATGCAATCATTAAAGGTATGGACAGACTGGAAGATAGAGTGGAAACTATTGAGAGAAAATATTCATGGGAGGTCCAACCAAGCAACACTGCTAGAAATCCAAACTTTAGAAAAAATCAAAATCCAAATGTAGCAAAAGTTGGCCCTGACCAAAACATCAGACCGCCATTCCAAGAAAACTATGCTGAGGCTTCAACTTCTAGTGAGCCCATGGAAGATCCTCACATTAACTTGATGGGTCTCAATAGTGAACAACAAATCTTCCTAACACAAGAAGATGAAGAGGCCCACACTTTAGGTCAGTTTCAAATGAAATCAGGGGAATCCTTTGATTTTAAAGAGGGATATGATGCAACTGTCATTGAGGTTCATGAACAATACAAATTGAGAACCAGGACGGTATATGTCCCTGGACCCAACAAGCGGAAGGATACCAAGCAACCCAAAAAAGCAAAGGATAAAACTTCCCCTATTGAACTTCCTGCAAAAAATGACCTCAACCCAAAAGAACCCACGGTGGAGGACATATCAGACTTACAACCACTAAGCAATCAGCCATCCACCTCCTCTCCTCCACAAGAGAATGCAAATAAATCTCTTGAAATTAATTCTAAAGAGAATTCAGATCACGGCAACACTCCTGGGAAAGAAAAAAGCATTGAAAATACAACAGAAAAAGAAAATCTTGCTCCGCGAAATAGCAAAATACAAACAGAAAAACCTTTCGATTTGGAGACCGAGATAAGCAAGCTAAAAATAACCATTCCACTATTTGAATTGGCTAGGCATGAAGTTTTTAGGGAACAAATAAGTAGATCACTACAAATTCCAGAAAACAGAGATGCAGTGAATGTCCTTGATGACCAACTAGAACTTATATTTGGTCCTGAAGTAAATGGAAAGTCCGTAGATGGAGGAGTTCCTCCTTTCTATGTCAGATTAAATATTCATGATAAGATACTTCACAATGCAATGTTTGATTTTGGGGCCTCTCACAAATTAATGCCCAAATCAGTGATGGAAAAATTGGAACTAGACATAACTCAGCCATACAAGGACCTATTCTCATTTGATTCCAGCCAAGTCAGATGTCTAGGCTTGATTAAGGATCTGTGTGTATCATTAGTACAATACCCTGCCAAGAAAATTCTAATGGATGTAGTAGTGGCTAACATCCCACCCAAATATGGAATGTTATTATCTAGATCTTGGGGTGCCAAGCTTTAGGGTTCTTTACAACTTGATATGTCCTATGCCACTATCTCAGTCTTTGGCCAGCCAAAGAGACTATACAGAGTAACTTTGATGAAGTATGTGGTCAGCAGCCAAGACAAACCCCAAAACTTTCCCATTTATTCCATGCATTCAGACATGGATTCTTTCATCTTGTACAACACTGAGATCCATACCCCAACTGATGTTAAAATTTTGGCTTTAAGCCAGAATGCATTCCTAGATGAAAAATCCATAGTGCAGATTCAAGAAGTCTCTGAGAACAGTCATATAGCAGTCACACAAGAAACACAAAAAGAAAATGAAGATCCAAATCTGTCTACTAAACAAATTGAGACAATTCCTGATAATAGTTCTAAACAAGGAATCCTATGGTATCTAAAGTTTGATGGATCTGTTAATAAGCTAGGAGAAGGGGCAGGCATTTGGATTCACAACATGAAAAATGACTATGCTGAAGGGCATGCATATAGATTGAATTTCAGATGCACTAACAACATGGACGAATATGAAGCCCTTCTGCTCGGGCTCAAAGTGATAAAAAGCCTAGGGGCGGATAGGATATCAGTTTTAGGAGATTCTGATTTGATATCAACAAATGAAAGGTAACTTTGTCACAAATGATCTTAGATTGAGATCATACAGATGGGCAGCAACTGAAATTCTCAACACCTTTCTAGAATCTCAGCTTGCTAAAATTCCAAGGAATCAAAATTTGCATGCTCACAGTCTAGCAACTTTTGCCAGTACTTGTAAACTGCCATTTAAGCCTAATCATCGATTCTCAGCTGAGATTAAACATAGGCCCACTGTACCTAATAATGTAAAAAAATGGCAAGTATTTGACAGTGACTCTCAAATTAATAATTTCCTGACCCTCAAAGAAGAGTTCTCCAGCACAAAAATAGATACAAGCACCATAAGTGAAAATGATCAAACTGACACAATTGAGACACATATTTATGCTGAAACAACAAACCAAATTCTACATCCCACTAAGTTTGCTAAAGCAGATTTACAGGAACTTGAAGAAACAAAATGTAATGATGCTATTGGAGCAGAATGTGAATTGATTGATTTGAAAGATAATTTTTTACCTACAGGCCTGGCCCCTTTAGAAGATATTTTTGACTCAAATGACATTTCTAGGAAACCTAAAATGCAACTATTAAATGCAGAAATTGAGGACTGTAATATAGGAACTGCAGAGAATCCCAGAATGATAAAATTGTCTAAAGCTCTGCCTCTTGACCAAAAACTAAAGTATATTGAATTGTTCAAAGAATTTCAAGATGTTTTTGCATGGAGTTACGAGGACCTAAAGTCTTATGATACATCTGTTATCCAACACACTATACCTCTCAAGGAGAACCAAAAACCTTTCAAACAGAAACTTAGGAGGGTCAAACCTGTGCTCCTCCCTCTAATTGAGAAAGAAGTTAAAAGGATGTATGAGGCTGGAATTATTGCACCCATCAGATTCTCAGAATGGGTTTCAAACTTGGTGCCCACTAGAAAGAAAACAGGAGAGATTAGGCTGTGTGTCGATTTGAGAAATTTGAACAAAGTCTCTTTAAAGGACAACTACCCCTTACCCAAAATGGATCACATTATACAAAGGGTAGTGTGTGCTTCAAGGATCTCACTATTAGATGGATTCTCAAGTTTCAATCAGATCCTAATGCACCCTGATGATCAAGACAAAACTACCTTTACAACACCTTGGGGGACCTTCAAATATGTGAAAATGCTATTTGGGCTTAAGAATGCAGGAGAAACTTTTCAAAGAGCCATGGATATAGCTTTTGCTAAAGAAATCCATGATTTTTTAGTCATTTACCTAGATGACCTTACAACATTCTCCAAATCAGATCAAGAACACTTGGATCACCTCAGACAAGTATTTTTAATTTGCAGAAAATATGGTATATCATTGAATCCAAAAAAATCATTGTTTGGCCTAGAAGAAGGAAAATTATTGGGCCATATGATCTCTAAATAAGGCATTAGAATTGATCTGGACAGAATACAAGCTATTCTGCAAGTTCCTCACCCTAGAAACATCAAATAACTACAAGCCTTTTTGGGAAAGATCAATTTTCTAAGAAGATTCATACCAAATCTGGCTGAGCTGATAAGATTGCTGAACAACATGCTGAAAAAAGATTCCAATGTCAAGTGGACAATCGAAGCTAAACAAGCCTTTGAAGAAATCAAAAGAGCTTTGACTCAAACACCAGTCCTTACAAGCCCAAAAGTTTGATAAAGACTTTATCATATTCTCATCTGCATCTGAACATATGATTGCTGCTGTTTTGCTTCAAAAAGATGAACAGGGATGTGAAAAGCCCATAGCTTTTCTAAGCAAGGCACTCAGAGATGCTCCACTCAAATATCAAATCATGGAGAAACAAGCATATGCACTTGTAAAAGCCATTAAGGACTTTAGAGTTTACATCTTATACTCTCATGTGATTGCTTATGTGCCCAACCCTGTTGTTAAAGACATCCTAACCCAAGAGGGAATTGAAGGAAAAAGGGGCAAATGGATAGCTACCATACTAGAATATGACATTGAAATCAAACCAACAAAG
Organism: Pinus taeda; assembly: GCA_000404065.3. Classification (NCBI taxonomy): domain Eukaryota; kingdom Viridiplantae; phylum Streptophyta; class Pinopsida; order Pinales; family Pinaceae; genus Pinus; species Pinus taeda. The sequence goes on from APFE031141051.1 coordinate 111,074, forward strand.
CTGATAAAGGGACAAGGATTAGCCAAACTTATGACTGAAACTAACTTTCAAGCCCTTGACATAAACCAACTGGATAATGAGCAGGATATGGCGACTCCAGAGGTCAATCAAGCCTTTTTTCAATCACCTTGGTATGTTGATATCATTCATGTATTGCTAAACCTGCAAGCTCCTCCAAGATTATCCATAACTAAGAAAAGATTCCTGAAAATGAAGGCTTCAAAGTTTTGTATTGTAGATGATGCTTTATTCTGGAAGAATTATGAAGGTGTTTTATTAAATTGCCTAATCAAAGAAGAAACTAACAAAGTACTTAAGCAGTTTCATGCAGGGGATTGTGGTGGACATTTATATTGGAAATATACTGCTGATAAAATCCTAAGGGTTGGATTTTACTGGCCCACCGTATTTTCCGATGTAAAGAAATATGTAACTTCTTGCCACAAATGCCAAATCTTTGAAGGCAAGAAAAGGTTGCTGCCTCTACCTCTCAAACCCATTTCCACTGAAAGACCATTTCAACAATGGGGTTTAAACTTCATTGGAGAAATCCACCCTTCCTCCTCTGGCCAACACAAATAGATCCTTACTGCCACAGATTACTTTACCAAGTGGATAGAGGCCATCCCTTGTAGGCAAGCCAATGATTCAGTAATCATGCAATTTTTAGAGACCAACATCTTGTCTAGGTTTGGCTGTCCTGAGAAGATTATAACAGACAATGCTGCTGCTTTTAAATCCAAGAGAATGATCAATTTCTGTCATAAATACCACATTACCTTGGGCTATTCTACAACCTATTATCCTCAAGGTAATGGTCTAGCTGAATCCTCCAACAAAAGCTTGATCAACATCATTAAGAAAGTCTTGGAGGAGAATAAAAAAAAATTGGCATAGAAAGCTTGTCAATGCACTATGGGTAGACAAAATGACTACTAAGAGATCCATTGGAACAAGTCCCTATGAGATGGTTTATGGTATGGAGGTAGTGTTCCCTTCTTCTTTGGGAATCCCAGTGATAAAGTTGCTACAAGAAATACAGGCAGAACCTAATGATGTTCAAAGAAGGATTAATCAAACAATTCATTTGCAACAAACTAGAGAGGAGGTCTATCAAAGAGCTCAGGTTTTGCAAGAAAAGCTTAAAAAGAACTTTGACAAAAGGACCAAAGCAGAGGATTTTTTTGTTGGGGATAAAGTTTTAAAGTGGGATTCCAGAAGAGAAGATAGGGGAAAACATGGAAAATTTGATTTCCTGTGGAAAGGACCATTTATCATTCAGCATGTAAAAGGAAACAACAAATACTTTTTGAAAAGTCTGGATGGTATAGAGGCAGAAGATGGGCCAGTTAATGGCCGAATGTTGAAGCATTATTTTTATCCGGCTTGTTGAAGGTATTAGCACTTTAATTTGTCCATAACAGTGTTTACTTTCTGTAGTTTATTACAACAATAAGGCGGGGAATAAGATGCAACAAATTTTGAGGGAAAGGCAAGGAATTGTGCCACCTTTTGGTATTACATTTTGAGTTTATCAGAAGAAATTGAAGAAGGAGACTTGGGAGATGTAAATATGATGACAAATATTCAGATAGACTACCCAAAACAGAGCTGCAATTATTTGAATGAGTTCATAAGGAATATATAGATATTGTAGAGGTACAGTTTTGGTTGCAACAAAAGAAAAATTTGATAAAATAGCAGGAAATGAATATAAGGCCATATGACCTGTTGTTTTTGACTTTTCACCAGGAAAAGCCATCCCCAAGTGGAGCCACTGTTAGGTTCCTATACTAATAGGTTTCATTTTTCATGATTGCTTGGAGAAGTGCTAAATATGTTCATCCTTTCCATGCTGCAAAGGTTCCATATTTTGAAGGCCTTCACTATGTACAGTTGCTTGAATCTTATCATAGTTCATGAATGGCCAAATAGCTTAATCTTGGCCAGGTTCATATTTCAATTTACTTGTCTTAGAATAGAGAATAAAGGTCTATCCAAACAGTTCAAGCTTGGCAGATGAGTAGTCAAGTAGAGAAGCAAAGGGTCTCAACAGCTAAATCTGAGACCTTAGAAGAGATAATGGTAAACTTAGATAGGATGGCAGCTAAAAGAAAAAAAGAAATTCAAGGTTTGCTAGTTCAAGTGCACCCAGTGAAAATGAAGAAAAAATGTTAGGAGTAATAGGATGGGTAAGCAGTTTTGGGGTTGCAGAAGCATGTTTATGGGTAATTTTGTCCTTTAAAGGTGAGTTATCTCATTATTATCATGAACCCCATGGCAATTATATGGTGACAAAGCAGATGTTGCATGTCTAACTCACCCTCATTCCCCTCACAACAATCACTTACTAACCTCCCTCCAAGGACACTGGGATCTGCTCAGTGTTCCTAGTTTCACTTCATTTTATGAAAAAGACCAAGTAAAAATGTGTTTTACTTAAGCAAAGAAGCCACATTTCTTGTGTAAAATATTGATTTTCTCCTAAACCTAAACCATTCAACTCTGCTAATAAAAACCCTCTCATTTCCCTAAGCCTAAGTTATTAACTCTACAACTTAGTGCTTCCCTTCATAAAGCCATATTAACATGTTAACTTTATTATATAATTCCTATGTAAATGTTTTCCCTGCCCTATTATACTAAATACATAAAAAACCCAAAATATTTTAATATCCCTCCCCTCGGATAAAGTTATAGCCATATTTCATTTTTGTCGGGAGTTATTGGTCCACCCGAGGCCAATAACAAGCCTCCGTGTGCTCCATCGGGATTTGTGTGACATTTGGTTAAACAAATAACCAACCCACATTGCAAACCATATAGAAAAACCCACCCCGCGTGCAAATATTAAACTTTGATTAACGCTGGGGTGATTAACTGTTAATCGACCTGACAACCAATAGAATTCGCCTCAATGCTAATTAATCCACTATTTATTACTCATCCTGGCGCCATAAACCTCTGCCAACTCCATCAAACGTCAAACGTCAGATCAAGGCCTGTAGATCGGATGGTGCACATCGATATCGGAACCCTTCCGATGTCCGAAAGTTACCTCGCGATGAAAAGTGGTTTCGCCGCTGTACCAAGGGATGTGTGTTGCCCACCTAGGGTCATCGCATCCCCTCCGCCCGAAACCACCTTTGCCCCAAAAGCAGTGCGAGGGATACCATTTACCACCCTCGCTGAGACCCCGATGATGTCATCCTCTAATGTCACCTCCACGTCAGCACCCAACTCATCTGCCACGTCATCTAACACGTCATCTTCCGTACCCCGCTACATGACAAAAAATTTATGTCATGATGACATCATTACAAAAAAGCACCAAAAATCCCACAAAGCCATTTTTTTTGTCAAAACTCGTGAAATTGATTGTTTTTCGTCTATTTCTATGTGTTGTTTTGCGGAACCTATGCATGAAAACTATGACGAATTTTCCACCAAAACTCCAATCCATCACCCCGACCACTACAGTTTGGCATCCTGCTTTGCAAATCATCATCCAATCGGCCAATTACCTTGGGGTGCGTCGCGAAAACACAAGTATTTATTTCATTACCTCCAAACCCTGTGTATTTCCTATTTTTCTTTGAATTGCATCCGTAGAGCCAAAATTTGAGCAAACTCAGTCTATAGTTCTTGAAAAATACACCCCAACCATACTTGTTTGCCCATTTTTTGCAAAAAACTCGACTTCTGCGGCTTAAAATACAATGAGCTGATCATAAAGATAGGCATCTGCCTAAAATCTATTTCTCAAGCCCCTGTTCTGACTTTCCTCTGCAAATTTTCCAAGAACACGCCCAAATTCCAGCTCAAATCATCAAGCTGCTCTCAAAGAGCGCATTATTATCGCTGTTTTTGTCCATTTTACTGAAGGACCCATGCAAACTCCGTTTTTCACTGTAAGATTTACCCAACAGATTAAAATTCAAATTAAATTCATTCTGCCATTACCTAAGAAAATCCCATAGCCGTTATTTTATCTACTTTGATACACAGATCCAAATTCCATATTGAAAAATCACAGATAGTTGAGCAATGGAGGCTCCAGTGGCTCTGAATGTTACACCTCTCAATGCTCCACACAAAGAACTAGAGTGGATACCTCTAGCAGACAGGGATTTCCAGATTAATGACTTAACTGGTGACAAGCCTCACCTCCAAGATTTTTTTGAAATTAGGCATAGCTATAGGAATAATGCTGATGTATATGGAATTTGGGAGTCCAACATGCCCATGTACTACCTCCCTTCAGTGAATGTATTCCCTGACCTCATCCATCAATGCCATGCTAATTATGAGCCCACTCAAAGAGCAGTCATGTCTCCTTCTGGAAATGTCCTCATTTACATCACCCCTGAATCCATCAATGAGATGCTGCACTTCAAGCCAGCTCAACCTCTGACTCCTCTTTTCTTGGGACTTTTACTTGACCAAGGTGCCAAATTGCCTAGCTCCGAGATAACCAGATTGACTCAATTGTTTATGAGACCATATTGCCAGGACAGAGGCCCACCTCCTTATTTAGATATTTGGTTCACTGAGGCAGGAAGATTTATTATAAACATGATATCCTACATCTTAGGGTTTAAAACAAGTGAGCATGTTGATGAGACCGCCTTGGTTCTCTTGTCTATTTTTACTCTAGGACAACCCCCTGCTGTCAAGTATGATTATGCCACTTACATAGATGATAAGATCCATGAGCAATTCATGAGCATGGACAGAAAAAGATTATTTAAATAGACATCATACATATATCATTTGTTGCTGTACTATGAACCAGAAAGTTTTCAAATTTCCCTCAGAAAATTGGATTGCAAAGGAGAGAGAAGGTCTGTAATCTTCTGGACCTCAGTCTTCCACCATGTTTACTACTCTACTTATACTTATTGTGAATTCATTGATCTGTTCATACATCCGGCCACCTCTTTACTGATGAAAAATCCTCCAGATAGACTTTCGGGTGAAATGCAGAAAATTTTGCAGCTTTCCAAAGGCTACAACATAGGTGACTGGTACTTTTACCAGAATCAGACCGAAATCCGAATCTATGGCTCTGAAATGTGCCCCTACAAGCTGCCCAAATTTGTGCCCATGAGGCTATTTGCACTAGAATACTTCAGGCATTTCATCCATGTAGACATAATCCATTTCTGTGAGGCCAAAAAAAAGGCACAACTCAAAATAAGAAATCAATTGGGCCCTTTCATATTCAATAAAAGGGAAGCCTGGGAGCAGGCTGACAAGATCTTAGGGGAGCAACTTAAGCTGAAACAGAGTTTTTATTGGGCACCATATGACCCCGGTCATTTCATAAGTTATTAAAAAGTCAAAAACAACCTGGCACCCTATGTTCATCACAAGATCCCTGAGATTCAACAATATGCTAATCAACAAGAATGGGTAGAAGGAACTTTAGTTGAAGTAATTATTGAGGAAGAGAAATTGGAGAAGGCCATGAAAGGACTTGAAAAGACGCTTGACCTGGACTCTTTTGGACAGGTATCCTTCAAGCTAGCCCAGCACATAGGAGGTGATACATCTTTTGCTGAGACTTCTCAACGGCCCTCACAAAAGGCCAGTGCAGCATTAGCTAAGGGCAAGCATGTAATAGATTTAGAATAGGAAACAATGGAAGACCAACCAGACACATCAAAAGAACAGGGTCAAGGGCAATTTCCCCCAGCTCAAACCAGGGCACCGTAAGTCCCTGTACTACAAACTCCTCAAAATGAGAAGAGTAAAAAGAGAGATAGAGAAGAGGGTACCCCTACTAGTGGTTCAACAGAACAACCCAGAGAAAAGAGGCAAAGGTTAAATCCTTATTCTGAGGAGGAATTTTTAGAAGAAACCACAGGCAGCATGAGAGGTGAGGGAAGGACTGGACAACAGTATCCTCCAATAATGGACACATCAGCTAGCTCATATCAGCCAGAGCTAGAGGGACAATGCAATGTGGAGGTCTGATCTACCAGGTCACATGGCAAGCAACAAAGCAAGCAAGGCTCGGACATTAAGAAATCATTTACTGAAATAAAAGCATGAAATGAGCCAATAAGGATCCAACTTTATAATCAATTGCTAAGAATGGCTCCTACAAATCAACAAAGGCTAATGGCAGCATATGATATACAAGAAGGAAAAATGACCCTTAGTCACTTCAAGCCCACAATGCAGCAGCCACAGTCAGCTGTTGATTATATCAGGACCAATCTGGAAGTTCTCTCCAAAGAAATCCATCCAATGGACTAGATTGAATTACATAAACAAACTGGAGAAATGGTATACTCCACCTTGGCAAACAAGACATTATTAGCTCACAAATTGCAGAATTCATTGCACAATACCTCTGCCCAATTAGAATTGGAAAAAGCTTCCTCCTTAGCCAAGGATAACATGATTAAGTCCTTGGAAGAAATTATCATTGAGCTGGAACATAATCCCAACGATGCAAAAGGCATCAAAGCACTAATAAAGAAGAAGGAAGAGGACATTGCAGCCCTAAAAAAACAATTAAAACTACCAATTACAATGCATCCCCAAACTACAGAAGTTGCACAACAGAAAGAAGAGGAAGACATGATGTGTTTACTAATGAGGATGAATGAGAGATTATAGAAATAGAGCAGGCCTTGGAGAAAGCAATGAAAGAGAAGAAGGGAGTGTCGACCTCCCAGCCACCAGAAACAACCCCCACAAGCACAACTGCTCCTTCTACAGTTACAACAGCAGTAACTCCCACTATCCCAGCAACAGGTATATCAACCACAAATGCTTCAGCGGCAGCAACAACAACAGTACCAGATACCAGCATGAAGATGGAAGAGATGATGACAGCAATAAAGGAGTTAGAACTCCAAATGGCAGAGCTCAAGGAAGCCAAAGAAAAACTGGCCAAGTTAGAGGTAAGTTATGATAAATCTAAAATAACTGTGGCAGAAAAAACAAGAGAGGTAAAGGCCTTGGAAAATAAGGTAAAATCCTTGGGAAAATATCTTTCTCTTCACAAAATTTTAGCAGAAATCAAAACAATTTTGTGGACTAAAATTGGCCAGTCCATCACGGATCAATGGAGATCAATACAGACTATCCATGAGCAAATTGAATTAATAGAAGTAGCCCAAATAGAGATTCAAAAGGCCAAAACATCATTGGGAAACATGCCTGAACAGGCCAATAGACTAATTCATTTTTTGAATACTCATACCAGAGACGAATTAGCAGATTTGGATATCAGGGACAAAACATGTACCATTTTGATAGTAAAGAAGGTGCTAACCATGAGGAATTTTATACAGAATCTAGAAAGAAAGTGCCAAGAAATGCAGATGGAAATAAATGCCTTCACAAAGAAGTTTACAGTCTTGCAGCAGAAGGGTCTACCCAATTTGTTAACCAGCAATCAAAGATTGTTGACACATGAACAATATGCTCATAGGGTAAATACATATGTTTCCAATCAGATCACAACATCATCAAGCACTTCAGAAAACATAGGACCTCCCTCTGGATAGAGCTTATATGACAAGTTGGAAAATCTGTTCTATATCGAACATGAAATAAATCATCTTTTTGAGGTCCAGCCCAACTTCTACAGGTATACTGAAGTTGATGAAACATTAATAAAACTGCAAAGGCACCAGTTGCCAAGTGGCAGAGCATGTTGGAGGTCTTACCAAGGTAGTTTTGATTTTTCTTTATCATTTGCATTTAATCCAATGGCAAAACACGTGACACATATCATAAAGGTGAAGACAACAGAGAAAGGGAGTCAAGCCAGAACAACAATGCAGGAACACGGAATTAAGGGACAGCTACCAGCCGACTTACTTTATTAAAAAAGTCAAATATCTCTGACCAACGGAACAACCATCACACCAAAATTCAGTTCTGCATTCATTTCTCTCATTTACTTCTCCAGTAAAGTAGATGGATGAATTTATTGCTTGATATTATCTCATTTCAGATATTTTGTAACTCTTTTTTGTATAAATACCTCCCCGTGAGATGTATTCGGGGTTGGTGATATCTCTTCTGGAACTGTACTGTAACTCTGAGAACTCTTTTGAATAAAAGGCAGCTGGAATGCGTTGTTGATGAACTGAACTCTTTGGATGTCGAATTAATGACAATGGACTATGTTGCAGAATTCTTGAATTACTTCATGGATCAATAAGTCTTTTTAACTCATGTTTTATAGTTTTTGTGTTTTTATATATCATCTGTGTTCATAATCTTAATAGCAGGGAAAAAGAATAACCCAGAACTTACTTCACTGTACTCTGTGTTCAATCTTTGTTGTTTTTTATGTCTTCTTCAGAAACTAGTATAAGCATGAATTCTTTATTGCTCCTGTTTCCCCTGGTCCTTACACCTTGAGTCTACTTAGGGAATTCTTAATTGCTCCCTGAAATATTCATTCACTTTCCCTCTGCCAGCATGATGAAAGACTCTTAATTTCCTTTCACCCCCTGACCTCCATGTCCATCTAATTTTAGTTTATAAATTGCTCCATGATCTAATTATCTTGCTCTGTAGTACCTCCTCTATCAAAGGAAAACCTTATCCAGCAGTATAGACTCATAGACTCCATAGCCCAATGGATTTAACTTCTCAAACTTTCACCCCTGTTTTATTGAAAATCATCATCCAACAAACTTAAAATAGAACCCTGTACATCATAACTAGCCTAAAATACCTTGAAACAAAGCTAAATCATAAAGAGAGAGCCCTCTTTGGATGCAAATTGGCTAGAAGCTGCATCTAAAAGACTGGTTAGTGGTTACCTCGGCCGTATTCCCTTTTCTCACAAGTTTTGGGGAACAACCTGAGTGATAACACCACCACAAATGCATACACATACACCTGATATACAACACAACTCATACATCTATACCCGATGTACAATGCCACACAATACATGTACCTACACCTAGCGTACAACACAACAAAATACATGTGCTACACAAAGTACAACACAATGAATACACATGTCATGATACCACAACTACATAATACATATACATAGTGCCGCATGTACACAACACAACATGTACGACACTGACCTAGGTAGATCTCCACACACTAGTGGCATGGAAATGAATCAAAATTAAAAGTGGCAGAAAGATGATTAACTTGACATCATCTCGAAGTGCTCATTTCCCTGATTCCAACAGTGTGAACGACACTCCAATCCGAGTCCGGATGAAGAAGATAGAGGCAGTCAATGTTTGTTGACTTTTGTTGACTTGGCAGGATTAATAGAGACATAATTTGGACTTTTTCTGGCGGACAAAATCTGGCCAACTCCGGCCGGATTCCAGGCGAAATTATCGCCTCGTTAAAATGTCTCCTTCAGTAAAAAAATCCGGATTTAAAAAATTTCCATATTATTTTTAAATAACAAAAATTGTTTTAAAAAAAAGGGTGGCACGCCACCAACCCCGCCACCCCAATCCATATCATAATGTATTAATGGAGGGGCGGGCCACTACTTGTGACCCCTCCCCCCATACTTTGCAACCACCATGGTTTTGGGTGGGCCATTATCGTGCATGCCCAGTAAAGGTGGGCCGGCCCTTGGGCCGTGGACCCAACCTCAAACCACTGCTACTTTAATGCGTATGGGCCACCAAAAAAGGGACGGGTGAGGCGAGCGGGCTGCCCAAGGTAGGCCCAGCCCGACCTCCCTTCCAATTTTAATTTTTCGTTATGTAGAAAAAGGGAGGGGGCGGGGTTTGACCACCCAACCTCCTCCACAATATTCAGATCTTCAACCAACCTGCCAACAGAGTTTTTGTAAACTCCACCCACCTTTTTCATATTTAAACTTAGTCATTAGTGCACCCAGATAGAGGAGGAGTGTGCACATAGTTTGAGGCATAGAGGAACCAAGAGCAGGAATGGAAATCCAGGTGAATTTTTGATTAATTTATTTGCAGGTGGAACCATGATTGAGCGAAATTTCCAGGAGGGTGAAATTTTTGCAATGTCCAAATTGGACAAATTTTATGTTGATCTTACACCTCTCAGTGACATGAACTCGATGGCGCAGTTAGTTTCCTGATCTGAGCAACAGATTTACAGAGGACCCGGAGGAGGGAATATTTGAGGAATCTAAAAGATTCCTTAAGTGCTAGATTTCCACTTTCTCAGAATTCAGAAATTTGACAGTCGATTTTGCACTATTCGATGCCACAAATCTGATGGTGCATTCAGATTTTCCATTTGCTCATTTCATTTTTTGGCTACTTTTCTAAGTGGAGTGCAGGTGTCAACATTCATGTGCAAGCAGTCATTTCCAGGCAATTCGACGTCATGAGATCAATGGTACGAAGAGCTTTAGCAGCTTGGCATCATTTTCTTCAGATGGCCCCTAGATGTGAGGTATATGTAGTTTGTTCATGTACTTCTTTTGTTATGCATTATGCTGCACAGATCCCTGTTTGATGTTTGATGTGGGACCTTGTCTCTTGTTTTCATGATTCCTGCTTGATGTGACATGGAATCATTTGTGAGGTGTACTTGTTGCATGATTCATCATGTTTTGTTTGAGATCCCTTGGTTGTATGTTGCTAGGATACTCATGTTGCCGCCATGTATTTTTGCATTGAGATCCCTTTTATGTCATGTTGGTGGGATGCTCCTTATCATCGTGTATGAGTTTATGTCATACTGATAGGAGTCCTTTTGACTGAGAGTTCCTGTAGTGGAACATCTCTTGGAGCCACTCTTGCGTGAGGGCATTTTCCTTGTATGATAGCAACATCACCTCTTATGTACATCATCACTATTGACAACACTTAATGCAGTGGCCTACACCATCTTGACACCAGGGCCCGGAGACATAGTCCCTCCTAGATGAACTCTATTATCAATGACTTATGTTTTCATGCGTTGATGATTGTCATGTTCCTCTTCTTTACAATATGCGGATTTATTGATTTATGTTATTTTAAAAATGCAATTTAACACATCACAAAAGTAAAATCCCTTGAAAGGGTCCTTTGTTACACTCAGACTTGGATCAAGTGGTATCAGAGCAGTCTTTGCGTGGATGTGAATTGCAATCGTGAACAATGGAACGTGCAGCGATAGAGGATGAAAAAGCGATGTATGAGACCATGCTAAAATTTTTCAAAAGGGTGGAAATAATGTATGAAACTATATGGAAAGAGACAGAGGAAAAGGAGTGATTGCAGCTTCAATTGTGAGCCACGGAAGAGGCCCTAGAAGAACTGAAGCACGACAACCAAAGTCTTCAAACATATAACACTAAATTGAAGATGCTTCAACATGAAGCGAAAGAGGAAAACATAGTTTTCTATGACAACTGAAAGCTAAAGACGAGGCCTTGGAAAAGCTGTAGCATGACCCATGTGAGGTAAAAATTAGTTCTCCATCTTCATGTATGTTTCTTGATTATGGTTCTGCTGTTTTTGAAAATCATACCACAAGAATTGGCTCCAAACTGCTAAAGTGAATGGGGTATGAAGGGAAAGGCTTGGGCATTAATGGCCAAGGCATTGTCAACCCCATCAAAGTAGAGGAATTACCCTATCGAACAGGACTTGGGTATGTCAGAAAGGAAGTCGAGGAATGCATCGAGACAGTTAGTGAACCACCAACAATAGATGATGAGAAGCCCTCATCAGTTCTTTCCAAATCGACAGAGGAGGTAAAAGATGTTGATTTCCTTTCAGTTTCATCTTCACATAGTATGATTTATATTGGAGATGTGGAGATCCCAATTATAGGGACAAACTTGAGGTTCCTTACCAAGATGAAGTACAAGGAGGAAAAAGAACTTGGTGTTAATAACCAAGGCATAACTCAACCATTGGAGGTTGTGCAGAGACCTCAATTTGGAGGCTTGGGATACATCGAAGGAGAATGCTTGAAGGTGTCAAATTCTTCTGAGACATTGTTGAAATCATCAAGGAAAGAGAATGATGGGAACACATCCCCATCATCCCATGGCAGTTTCCATTGCAGGAAAAGAGCTAAGGAAAACTCTCATCGTTGTACTTACAACAGAGGTGGCAAGGAAAGGTATAACCAATTTCGATATTCGAATGTTCATTTCAATCATAATCATGTTTTTAATGATGAACGTAAAACATGGCATCGAAAAACATGTACCTTTTGTGGATTACATAACCATACATTTTCTAAGTGTTGGAAAAGAATGGCAGCACACAAAAGGATGAGGCATGAAAGACCCTCTCAATAGTAGATGAAGAAACATGTTAAGAATATTTGGAGGAAGAAGATGTATTGCAGTCATTGCAACAAAGGTGGCCACCAAAGAGCCACTTGTTGGAGGCTCCATTCAAAGCAACGCCTTAAAGATAAAGTGTCGATGCATGAACTAGGTAAAGCAATGGTTCGACCATCGAATGCGCCAAAAGGAGGAGACCCATTCACATTGATAAGTGAAAAATGGTTTCTAGATGTGTTAACTTTTCATGATCGTGCTTTTGTAAACCATTTGTTGCATTTTAAAATGTAAAAGTGATGATGTGTTTTCCATCACTTATTCAACAGCAATGGTGTCTAGTCTTATTTTGAGTTGCATGATAAACTGTGAAAGTGATGTCATGTTTCCATCACTTGTCAAGACAAAATAATGTTTGGCCTTATTGTTGTAAATCATGTGTTGCAGTGATGATGTGTTTTCCATTACTTATTGAAGCAACAATGATATGTTGGCCATGTTTTCGTAGCCGGGGTATTGTTTCATTTCGATGTAAACTTGGTCACCGAGTATGTGTTATAAACTCATGGCAAGTGTGGGACGCTTGGGTCATTAGTTGGTCATGAAAGTCAAGCATGTAATTTGCAAAACAATGTACTACAGGTTGCAAAGGCTGTAGGAGTCGGCTCAGTGCTTAAGGATCTGAAGAACAAAGGTGAAGGAGATGGAAGTGAGACCTCTTAGGATGCTTGTGATGCAAACAAGGTATAGAAAAGTTACTGATTTTTTTTCATGCTTTTGGAGGACCAAAATCTCCTTAGTGGGGAGAATTGATCTAAGTGGATCTTTAGACACCAGTGGCATGGAAAAGGCTCAAAATTCAAAGTGGTGGAAAGATGATTAACTTGAGATCATATCGAAGTACTCGTCTCCCTAATTCCAACGGTGTGAACGACACTCCAATCTGAGTTCATATGAGGAAGATAGAGGCAGTCAAAGTTTGGTTGACTTTTGCCCAAAAAAATTATTTAAAGAAAAGGGTGGCGGGCCACCAAACCGGCCACCCTAATCCGTATCATAATGTATTAATGGAGGGGTGGGCCACTACCCATGGCCCCTCCCCCCATACCTTTCAACCACCATGGTTTTGCGTGGGCCGTTACCGTGCATGCGCAGTAAAGGTGGGCCAACCCTTGGGGCGTAGACCCAACCTCAAACCACTGCCACTTTAATGTGTATGGGCCTCTGAAAAATGGACAGGTGAGGTAGGCAGGCTGCCCAAGGTGGGCCCAACTCGACCTCCCTTCCAATTTAAATTTTTTGTTATGTAAAAAAGGGAGAGGGCGAGGTTTGACCGCCTGACCTCCTCCACAATATTTAGATCTTCAACCAACCCGCCAACAGAGTTTTTGTAAACTCCACCCACCTTTTGCATATTTAAACCCAATCATCAGTGTGCCGAGGTAGAGGAGGAGTGCACACGTAGTTCGAGGCATGGAGGAACTAGGAAAGGGCACAGAAGTTGAGGCGAATTTTTAATTAATTTATTTGTTTGTGGAACCATGATTGAGTGAAATATCCAGGAGGGTGAAATTTTTGCAGTGTTCAAATTGGATAAATTTTATGTCGATCTTACACCCTTCAACGACATGAACCCGATGGCATAATTAGTTTTCTGATCTGAGCATCAAAGTTTTAGAGGTCCCAGAGGAGGGAATCTTTGAGGAATTTAGGGGGAATCTAAAAGATTCCTTGAGCCCCAGTTTTCCACTTTCTTAGAATTCAAAAATTTGGCAGTCGATTTTGCACTATTCAATGCCACAAATTTGATGGTGCATTCAGATTTTCCATTTACTCATTTTAGTTTTTAGCCACTTTTCTAAGTGGAGTGTAGGGGTCAACGTTCATGTGCCAGCAGTCATTTCCATGTGATTCGACGCCATGAGATCAATGGTACGAAGAGCTTTAGGAACTTGACATCATTTTCTTCAGATGGACCCTGGATGTGAGGTATATGTAGTGTGTTCATGTAATTATTTTGTTATGCATTGTGCTGCACATATCCTTGTTTGATGTTTGATGTGGGACCTTGTCTCTTGTTTTCATGGTTCCTGCTTGATGTGATGGGGAATCATTTGTGAGATGTACTTGTTGTCATGATTTGTCATGTTTAGTTTGAGATCCCTTGGTTGTATGTTGTTGGGATACTCATGTTGTCACCATGTATGTTGTCATTGAGATCCCTTTTATGCCAGGTTGGTGGGATGCTCCTTATCATCATGCATGAGTTTATGTCATATTGATAGGAGTCCTTTTGAATGAGATTTCTTATAGTAGAACATCTCTTGAAGCCACTCCTGCGTGAGTGAATTTTCCTTGTATGATAGCGACATCACCTCTTATGTACATCATCACTATTGACAACACTTAATGCAGTGGCCTACACCATCTTAACACCGGGGCCTGGAGACATAGTCCCTTCTGGATGAACTCCGTTATCAACTGCTTATGTTTTCATGCATTGATGATTTTCATGTTCCTATTCTTTACAACATGCAGATGTATTCATTTATGTTCTTAAAAAGATGCAATTTAACACATCAGGAAAGTAAAAGGCCTTGGAAGGGTCCTTTGTCACACCCGGACCTGGATTAGACACACACAATACAACATGTACACCAATACCATATGTACAACACGTACACAGTACCACTTGTATAAGGCACCATCTGCTCAACATGTGTTCAACATCACATGTACACAACACCACCTGCACAATGTGTACACAACACCACATGTACATAGTATCACCTGTACAACGTGTACACAATATCACATGCATGACATGTACACAACACCACATTTACACAACACCATATGCACGACATGTACACAACACCACCTGCACATAATGCCACTTCTACCACATGTACATGACACCACATGCTCACAACACCACTTGTATAATCATGCACACAACACCATATGTACAACATGCACACAATCCCATATGTACATAACACTGCATATGCAACATGTACATAACACCATACACAACACTACATATCCATCATTCGCACAACACCATATGCACACAACACTGCATATCCATTATGTACATAACACTGTCTATACCCAACACTGCATATGCAACCTTCACACAACACCATCTATACCGCCCTATACATAACATTGCATAAACAACATGTACAAACACTATATATACACAATACTGCATGCACACAAAATCACAGATGAAACATGTACAACATATACAACATATGCACAACAATAGTACCTCAGATCCAAAATCACATTGTCTCTACCAAGAAACCTTGCTTCCAATGTCTTATCCATGCTTGTCACAACATGTTGTAGACCACACTGCTTTCATTTTGTTGATGTATCCCTCAATGTTACTTGTCATAACATAAACATAGGCATAATACAAGCATACAATATCAATTCATGTCCACATGATACTGACCTCATATATTTGTCATGACTACTCTTCCCAATTGATTCATCGTAAGACCAAGAATCTCTTCATGTCATTTTCCTTCGTAAGAAATCATTCGTCCACAAGAATGATTCCTGATGACCCTGTCGGACAGTGACATAGATACATAGATACATACACATATACAAGCACTAGTATAAACAATCATGATCTTGTCAGGCAAAAATATGCATACATACATATAAACATCAACATAAAATAATAATGATCTAGTCAGTCAATGACATACATATATACATGTATACGCTTAAAGACATCAACATAATCATGATCCAAACATAATTACATAAGGTCAAGGTTAAGAGAACTTCCTTATTTGTGTATAGCATGCACAACATCTAGAACAATCGTTCCCAACATATCCAAGGCGCCTCACACCTTAGGTCCATTTACTTTACCCTTCCTGGTTACCTTTCTCATGATTGTCCTATCATCATCCATTTACCACAATGGACCCAATCAATCCAACCGATTGTCATAGTCTTACCTTCCGCTACGCTTACTCATGCACAAAGCTTCATATGAGTCTTACATTACCTGTTGGGTACCACACAACTCTCCCCAAGCTCCATTAAATTTCTTCCTTCCCAAACTAATTCCCAAGACACTCAAAACAATAAAGGAAAGGCTGAGAAGAAAAAAAGAAGAAAACAAGAAGAAAACCACGGAAAACCAACAAAAACACGACACCACAAACAAAGTGGCATAACTATGCACCAGACACAATCAAATTTTCCATTCAAGCGCAACAATCACAAAAGACCAAAAGCACAAGACTAACAACAAACACCATGCCACAATCCCCATGGTTCCCAAGGAAATCTCAACCCGAGCCTTCTTCAGAATTTCATGGCAGTTTCCTTGCCATGCAACCCCCTGCATCATATTGCTATAAACACAAAATTGTCAGTGCATAAATAAATATAATGACATACTAGTTACTGATCCAGGTGGATGTTGGTGGCCACCCACCTATCCCATTTGGACCCCCACAATTGTCTCTTTCAGCATTTTCAGTTTCCTTAATTGTAGCACAACTTACTATTTTTAGCAGTTTTTCGGGTCCTGAACTTCCGGAGCCGTTTTGAGGCCCTAAACGACGTTTTTTAGGAATCCGGGGGCAACACGGGTCATGGAACATGGACCAGTGTTGTCGTTCCAACAATGATAGTGCTCGAATAGATCTTTCTAATGAGCTATTGTAC
>APFE031141051.1:129487-142405 GCA_000404065.3 Pinus taeda
TGTTTGCCGTTCCAACAATGATAGTTCTCGAATAGATCTTTCTAATGAGCTATTGTACGCGTCAAACGGAGATCGTATGCCAAAGTTACGACCCCGGGAAATTGATGTACCAATTTACCCAAAACGGGGCCCACAATTTGGCGTTTCATCTTCTAAGGGTCGGTTTTGGAATATGAAGGGTTTTCCATTGTTTCTCAATAATAAATAGGCCTTCGAGCCTCATTGTAACACAAGTTCGGAACAGTTCAGAGACATGTAGCCGCACATCTCTTCTCAGAGATAAGCTACCATAGTCCTAGCTGGTTTATTTCCAATTCTGGTTGTACGCATATTTCGGTATTTTCCATTAATGAAATGAAGTGTTGTTTCCGCTGCATCTCTTTATTTATGGTTATCACATCTCTGTATTTATGGTTATCTCTGTAATCTATTGCGTTCCTATTTAAATCCGGATCAGTTACCTTACCTTGTTGTGCCAAACATGTTTCTTACAACTGAGCACATCCATGCAATCTCTCAAGGGACTCCAATTCCCTTGACAGATCCACTTGCAACTATAGATTGGCTAATATAGCTATCAAGTACATGTTCATGACTATAGCACATATCCACATAATGTCAGACATAATCAAGGTTAAGAAGACTTCCTGTATGTGAGGCAATCATTCATTTGGAATTAGGGTTTCCAAACATAGCCAAAGGAATTCTTGTCAAATTCCTTTCTTTTACCCTTTTTACCTTGTTGCAATTGATACTTACTATATATTATCACATCACCCGTATAAACATACCAATTATTAACTTGTCATACTAATATCAAGCATGTTTCTTGCAACTATTTACCCATGTCAACCGCATGTTCCAAACATCAAGACAATCATATCTATCAATTTGAAATCAACCTTTACAATCAATCATGTCATAATCCATAGTCAACTCATAGTCATTAGACATAACGCTACAAATGTCACCTACTATACTCAAGTACATATCATGCGTCTCAAAACACATGTGTTAGTACAATCATCTCAAAACAAGATCATTGGAACACATACTTGTATTATGTAACTCATCAAACAATCAACCAACTTGCAAACATATGATGTTAAATAAATCAACTAGATGACATGATAGACACCAAACTCTCAACATCAAATAGACGACATAATCAAGAATGAAGCACCAAGTATACTACATAAGCAAACTCATACCTTAATGTACCTCAAGGGAGGCTATCTTGTCTACACAATCAATCTAGTTAGCAAGATATAACTTTACAACATGTCAATTCAAACATAAATGACATCACAATATCCATAACACTAACTAACTAACATGTTCATATCATAAACTCATAAGAATTGTCATTCATGCATAACAACCATGTGTGCAAAGTCATCACAAATATGTCAACTCATACTTGAATATCGTAACCATAACCATCTGCATAATCTAATCCAATTTAGCATGATACATATAACATCAAGATATTGATGTTATAACACTAATCATCAAGCTAACTAACATATAAAAACAGAAAGTTATCCTATAGCATACTTCTCAACAACATATAACATGATCATCAAGTTATCTAATATAAAACAAAAATAACAATGCATACAAACACATGTTACTATCATTCATGACACATGTGCATGTAACTATACTAATCAACTATCATCTATCATATATGTAACCATAATATCAAAAACATGTACATTAACCTAATGCATATGACAATCCTTAACTATAGAAATGCTCATTGTATATTAATTTGATTATGTAATGTACTAAAGCAAAATACTTAATCTACTTCTACAATCAAACTTGTGGAAGCTTAATCGATTTTGAGCAAGATCAAACATAACACATATAACAGAGAAGAAGAATAAATCACACATGAAACATAGAAGAATACTTTGGGGAAAGCCTCAGCTAAAAACCCCGCTATTTGTATTATCATACAAGTGGAAATATCTCAAGATTACACAAAGCTTTAGCTCTCACAGCTATCCAACTCTCAGTACAATTTCTCTCACTACTCATAGACAGACTAGACAACTCATATGTATTTCCCTTTGTCCTCCAAGCCTCGTATTTTCTTGCACTATTTTCCCTGGGTTTTCCTGTTGTAACCTTGTGTGACACTGATCTCACACACTGCTCCAACACATTTTAAAACTGCGCAAATCTCAAGGAATGAATTCCTTCTGCATGCAAGAGATTTTCTTATAGGAAAATTCTTGCAACTGATTGTACACTTTCCCTGCCTTTAATCTCAACTTGGCCTTTGTCTGAACTGTCATGCATGAGTTATTTATGAGAGAATATTTAGTTATCAGGAGTACGCTAGTTTCATGTATGCTTGCATTAAATGATTGAACTCACAATCAGTTCCACAAATTATTTGGAACTAATCTAACTGGACTTAACTCAGTTAACTGAGCTAACTAATTACAACTCAAATACAACTCACCCTTATCTCCTTAATTAACGGATAAATTCCTCAATCAAAGGGATAACTGTTGCATGACTTCACAAAGACTTCATGTTTGAATTTCTCCAACTAATTAACTCAGGATGATTAATTAATTATTTCCAAAAGCTGTGAGACTAAATTCGAATTTTAATTCTCAATTTTAATTCAAGGAAAAATTAAAATTGGAATATCCTGAAATGCTATCTATAGCAATGCTATTTTTAGCATTTCTTGTTGCTATTTTCAACACTCCCTCTCAACAAGAAAGGGATTATCTTCCACCCCGATCCTGTCTCTATGGGACTCAAATTTACATTTTGACAATGCCTTAGTCAAAATGTCAACATCCTGCTCCTCGGTCAAAATATACTGCAACAACATGATCCTCCTCGCCACACAGTCTCTGAGATGATGATATCGAATGTCGATATGCTTGGAACTGTCATGAAATATTGGATTCTCAGAGAGTTTGATACAACTCTGATTATCACAATAGATCACAGTAGGATCCATCCTCTGATCAAACAAACCATCTAGAATTTTCCGCATCCAAATGGCCTCACATGCTGCCTGACTTGCAGCCATGTATTCAGCCTCTGCTGAGCTGAGTGCAACTGACCTCTGTTTCCTACTGTACCAATAAACTGCAGCTGAACCAAGGTTGAAAATTCCTCTTGATGTGCTCTTCTGATCTGATGGACTCCCTACCCAATCTGCATCTGTGAAGCCCTGTAGCTTTAGTCCCTCTTACCGTTTGTACCATAATCCATACTAAGATGTGCCTTTGAGGTATCTCAAAACATGCTTTGCAACCTTCCAAAATAGCTTGGTAGGCTGAACCATAGCTTGACTCAGTTGATTCACTACATAACACAAATCTAGTCGTGTGTTCACTAAGTACATTAGTGAACCCACAAGCTGTCGATACACAATAGCTTCTACTACTTATCTTGAAGCAACATCCTCCTTCCTCCAGTTACCTTCTAGAGGAGTCTGCATGGGATTGCACTACTCCATGTGGAATCTCTTGAGTATCTCAATGGAAAACTTTCCTTGAGACAAAAACAACTCCCCATCCTTATGCCACACTTCCATGCCTAGAAAGTAGTGTATGAGACCCATGTATTTCATCTTGAACTCTCTTGCAAGGTCCTCCTTGCAAGACATGATCAACTGATCATCACCTGTTAATATCAGATCATCAACATAAAGAACAATGATCAACTACTTACCTTCCACCATGATGTGGTATAAGTTCGCATCTGCTTCACGCTTTGTGAAGCCCAACCCGGTGAAGTAGTTGTCGATCCTGGTGTACTAAGCACGAGGTACTTGCTCCAGCTTGTACAAAGCTCTCTTGAGTTGGCACACATGTGACTCACGATCGAAGGTCTCAAAACCTTTCGGTTGCTCTATGTACACCTCTTCCTCAATCTTTCCATTAAGGAATGCAGTCTTCACATCGATCTGATGGATCTTCCAACTCATCTGTCCTGATAGTGCCAAAATCGATTTGATAGATGAGTACCTTGCTACAAGAGAAAAAGTATCATCGTAGTCGATCCCCTCAACCTATGAGAAACCACAGGAAACAAATATTGCCTTATGTTTGTCCACACTACCATCAGCATCTTGCTTTAACTTGTAAATCCAATGGGAACTCACAACTGACTTGTTCTCCAGTCTTGGAACAACATCCCAAACACTGTTCCAAACTATGGAGTCATACTCCTCCACCAACCCAAATCAGCTGCTGCACTGCTTCCTTAAAGGAAGATGGCTCGGTCTCAACACATTCCCCAACAAGGGCCATGTATCCAGTGTACCTATCAGGTGACCTCCTTTGTCTGTGTTGAGAATATGGTTCTCCCACATTCTCTCTCGCATTCGACAAAAATTTGTCAGCTTCTCTTGTGCGCTTCCGCCCATCTCTGGAGGACTCTACTTGAATAGATGTCTCTACTCCTGGAACCTCTGCATGTGACTACTCCGCATCAGTCTGAGGCTCCTCCTCCTTAGGAACCAAAAGTTCCTCGACAACGTGTAGTTGGAGCTCCCTCTTAGGGGAAACTCGCATGGCCTTTTGCTCATTAAACTTAAGATCTCTGTGAACCACTATCCTTCGACTGGTAGGAAAGTATACCCGATAGTTGTGGGGTGTATCAGTGTACCCCACAAGTATCCCCAACTCAGCTATCAGCTCAAGCTTCTTCCGGGAATCCTTGGTCACATGGAAAAATATTGATGAGCCAAAGATCCTGACGTGACTCACATATGGTCTCTTCCCAGAGAAAGCTTCCTCTGGTGTCTTCATCCCAAGTATGCGATGTGGGCTTCTATTATGCAAATAGACCATTGTGTTGCATGCCTTAGCCCACAAATGAAGTGGTACACCTTGGTCATGCAGCATCGCCCGAGGTTCCCCCATAATTGTTCTATTATTCCTTTTGGCCACCCCATTCTACTGTGGGTTATGGGGTGTCGTCAACTCCCGTTTCATTCCTTCTGTTACACATAAGTCCTTAAACTCTTGAGAGACATACTCTCAACCATTGTCGCTTCTTAAGGCCCTGATCTTCTTTCCTGATTCTTTCTCAACCAAAGCTTTGAACTCAAAAAACTTTGAGAAGGTTTGATCCTTCTTTTGAAAGAAATAGATCCATCATTTATGAGAAAAATCATCAATGAAAATCACATAATACCTTTGTTTTATGGTGGATGCTATCGAGAATGGTCCACACACATCTATATGAACTCGCTCCAAGATCACTTCAGCTCGACTGTCTCAATCATGAAAGGAATATTTTGGATACTTAACCAAGGTACAACCTTTGCATGTGTCCACTTGCTCAAGTTTACCTTTGGGAAGTCCGGTAGAAATTTGTTGCATTATCTTCAAGGCCCCATGATGCAAGTGGCCCAACCGCCTATGCCATAACTCACCAATACCTTGGCTTTGCATTAATTCTGCTTTGGAAATCAATGCAACACAGTCATCTACCTCCAACTTGTAGAGATTCTTCACTCGAATCCCAATCCTCTTGGTTTTACTTGTGGCTATGTGTCTCAGGAATGCCTTTCCTTTACTGAAGACTACATCATAGCCTTTGTCTTCCAACATCACGATCGATACCAATTTCTTCTTCAGTCCAGGTACATAATTTACATCAGTCAGGGTGAGTGGAGCTCCATGGTCCCTCTGAAACACAATCGTACCTTCACCTAAAACACGGTACTTTCCATTATCACCCATCTCTATGCACATCTTTAGGTCTCTCTCCTCTAAGGTATTAAATAAACTCTTATCGCCGGTCATGTGGAATGAGGCTCCACTATCTAGGTACCAAACAAAACCCACCATTGATGAAACCATACATGCGATGAGGGTAAAATCCAATTCGAATTGAGAGGCTAGTGCCTCACCTTCTAATCCTTTGGAGGATTCCTTCTTGGATTTCTTAAATGGACAATTAGTTGCATAATGGCCCACCTCATGAAAATTAAAGCATCTCACTTTAGACTTGTCAATCTTCTTCCCACCATGAGAAGAACTCAATTTGGAATGGGAAGCTTTCCCTTTCCCTTTCCTTGCCTTACTAGCTAAGGCTAGATTTTCTCATCATCATGCTTAGATGAAGAACCATCTATGGTGCTCCTCCTGATCTCCTCCTGCATCAGATCCGACCACAGTCGTTCCCAATCCGACAATTTCTCTCTTCCATTCACTGAGTCTTGGTAGCTATGCCAGCTCTTAGGAAGACTGAGGAGAGCAAGACTCACCATATCATCACCGACTGTTGTTATTCCTACATTTCCAAGCTCATCTTTGTAGGTGGTGAGCTTGTTCAGATATGTAGAAATAGTGTTGCCCTTTCCACACTTGATTTTTCAAAGCTTGTCCTTGAGTGCTAGTTTCCTCTAGTTGCTGTTGTTCTGATATAGGTCCTTCAATGTCTTCCACATTGAGAATGAAGTTTCCTTCCCATGGAGACTCAAGACAATGTGGTCTCAAACTCCCTCCAGAAGAATCCTCCTCACCTTTGCCACACACTTCTTCCATTCCACCAATTCTTGGGCATTAGTTGCTGTTAGCTTGGGGATTTCTTGATCAATGAAATCCTTCAAACCGTTGTCTTCTAATATTTCTTCCATGTGATCCTTCCATGCTATATAATTTGAGTTGCCATCTAGTGCATACTCTAGTCTCAAGACATTGAATGCCATTGGTGAACATTGAGGTGTGATAAGAATTCGATTTTGTACATGCAATCAAGAACTTCAAACTTCAACTTTCCCTTCTCATTATGTTGTTCACAACTCTGATCACCTTTGCTCTGATACCATGTAGAAATTCTCACGGTAGATTAATCATATTATGCAATGTACTAAAGCAAAATACTTAATTTACTTCTACATTCAAACTTGCAGAAGCTTAATCGATTTTGAGAAAAATCAAACAGAACACATATAACAGAGAAGAAGAATCAATCACACATGAAACATAGAAGAATACTCTGGGGAAAGCCTCAGCTACAAACCCCGCTATTTGTATTATCATACAAGTGGAAATATCTCAAGATTACACAAAGCTTTAGCTCTCACAGCTATCCAACTCTCAGTACAATTTCTCTCACTACTCTTAGACAGACTAGACAACTCATATGTATTTCCCTTTGTCCTCCAAGCCTCGTATTTTCTTGCACTATTTTCCCTGGGTTTTCCTGCTGTAACCTTGTGTGACACTGATCTCACACACTACTCCAACACATTTTAAAACTGCGCAAATCTCAAGGAATGAATTCCTTCTTCATGCAAGAGATTTTCTTATAGGAAAATTCTTGCAACTGATTGTACACTTTCCCTGCCTTTAATCTCAACTCGGCCTTTGTCTGAACTGTCATGCATGAGTTATTTATGAGAGAATATTTAGTTATCTGGAGTACGCTAGTTTCATGTATGCATGCATTAAATGATTGAACTCACAATCAGTTCCACAAATTGTTTGGAACTAATCTAACTGGACTTAACTCAGTTAACTGAGCTAACTAATTACAACTCAAATACAACTAACCCTTATCTCCTTAATTAATGGATAACTTCCTCAATCAAAGGGATAACTGTTGCATGACTTCAAAAAGACTTCATGTTTGAATTTCTCCAACTAATTAACTCAGGATGAATTAATTAATTATTTTTCAAATAGTTGGCGAGACTAAATTCGAATTTTAATTCTCAATTTTAATTCAAGGACAAATTAAAATTGGAATATCCTGAAATGCTATCTATAGCAATGCTATTTTTATCATTTCTTGTTGCTATTTTCAACACTCCCTCTCAACAAGAAAGGGATTATCTTCCACCCCGATCCTGTCTCTATGGAACTCAAATTTACATTTTGACAATGCCTTAGTCAAAATGTCAACATTTTGCTCCTCGGTAAAAATATACTGCAACAACATGATCCTCCTCGCCACACAGTCTTTGAGATGATGATACCGAATGTCGATATGCTTGGAACTGTCATGAAATATTGGATTCTCAGAGAGTTTGATACAACTCTGATTATCAAAATAGATCACAGTAGGATCCATCCTCTGATCAAACAAACCATCTAGAATTTTCCGCATCCAAATGGCCTCACATGCTGCTTGACTTGCAGCCATGTATTCAGCCTCTGCTGAGCTGAGTGCAACTGACCTCTGTTTCCTACTGTACCAATAAACTGCAGCTAAACCAAGGTTGAAAATTCCTCTTGATGTGCTCTTCTGATCTGATGGACTCCCTACCCAATCTGCATCTGTGAAGCCCTGTAGCTTTAGTCCCTCTTACCGTTTGTACCATAATCCATACTAAGATGTGCCTCTGAGGTATCTCAAAACATGCTTTGCAACCTTCCAAAATAGCTTGGTAGGCTGAACCATAGCTTGACTAAGTTGATTCACTACATAACACAAATCTAGTCGTGTGTTCACTAAGTACATTAGTGAACCCACAAGCTGTCGATACACAATAGCTTCTACTACTTATCTTGAAGCAGCATCCTCCTTCCTCCAGTTACCTTCTAGAGGAGTCTGCATGGGATTGCACTACTCCATGTGGAATCTCCTCAGCATCTCATTGGCATACTTGCCTTGAGACAAAAACAACTCCCCATCCTTATGCCACACTTCCATGCCTAGAAAGTAGTGCATGAGACCCATGTATTTCATCTTGAACTCTCTTGCAAGGTCCTCCTTGCAAGACATGATCAACTGATCATCACTTGTTAATATCAGATCATCAACATAAAGAACAATGATCAACTACTTACCTTCCACCATGATGTGGTACAAGTTCACATTTTCTTCACTCTTTGTGAAGCCCAATCCGATGAAGTAGTTGTTGATCCTGGTGTACCAAGCACGAGGTACTTGCTCCATCTCGTACAAAGCTCTCTTGAGTTGGCACACATGCGATTCACGATCGAAGGTCTCAAAACCTTTCGGTTTCTTTATGTACACCTCTTCCTCAATCTTTCCATTAAGGAATGCAGTCTTCACATCGATCTGATGGATCTTCCAATCCATCTGTGCTGATAGTGCCAAAATCAATTTGATAGATGAGTACCTTGCTACAAGAGTAAAAGTATCATCGTAGTCGATCCCCTCGACCTATGAGAAACCACAGGAAACAAATATTGCCTTATTTTTGTCCACACTACCATCAGCAGCTTGCTTTACCTTGTAAAGCCAATGGGAACTCACAACTGACTTGTTCTCCGGTCTTGGAACAACATCTGAAACACTGTTCCAAACTATGGAGTCATACTCCTCCACCAACCCAAATCAACTGCTGCACTGCTTCCTCAAAGGAAGATGGCTCGGTCTCAACACATTCCGCAACAAGGGCCATGTATCCAGTGTACCTATCAGGTGACCTCCTTTGTCTGTGTTGAGAATATGGTTCTCCCACATTCTCTCTCGCATTCGAAAACAATTTCTGAGCTTCTCTTGTGCGCTTCCGCCCATCTCTGGAGGACTCTACTTGAATGGATGTCTCTACTCCTGGAACCTTTGCATGTGACTACTCCGCATTAGTCTGAGGCTCCTCCTCCTTAGGAACCAAAAGTTCCTCCACAACCTGTAGTTGGAGCTCCCTCTTGGGGGAACTCGCATGGCCTTTTGCTCATTAAACTTAAGATCTCTGTGAACCACTATCCTTCGACTGGTAGGCAAGTACACCCGATAGTTGTGGGGTCTATCAGTGTACCCCACAAGTATCCCCAACTCAGCTATTGGCTCAAGCTTCTTCCGGGAATCCTTGGTCACATGGAAAAATACCGATTAGCCAAAGATCCTAAAGTGACTCACATCTGGTCTCTTCCCAAAGAAAGCTTCCTCAGGTGTCTTCATCCCAAGTATGCGATGTGGGATTCTATTATGCAAATAGACCATTGTGTTGCATGCCTTAGCCCACAAATGAAGTGGTACACCTTGGTCATGTAGCATCGCTCGAGGTTCCCCCATAATTGTTCTATTATTCCTTTTGGCCACCCCATTCTACTGTGGGTTATGGGGTGTCGTCAACTCCCATTTCATTCCTTCTACTACACAGAAGTCCTTAAACTCTTGAGAGACATACTCTCCACCATTGTCGCTTCTTAAGGCCCTGATCTTCTTTCCTGATTCTTTCTCAACCAAAGCTTTGAACTGACAAAACTTTGAGAAGGTTTGATCCTTCTTCTGCAAGAAATAGATCCAGCATTTATGAGAAAAATCATCAATGAAAATCACATAATACCTTTGTTTCATGGTGGATGCTATCGAGAATGGTCCACACACATCTGTATGAACTCGCTCCAAGATCACTTCAGCTCGACTGTCTCAATCATGAAAGGAAGATTTTGGATATTTAACCAAGGTACAACCTTTGCATGTGTCCACTTGCTCAAGTTTACCTTTGGGAAGTCCGGTAGAAATTTGTTGCATTATCTTCAAGGCCCCATGATGCAAGTGGCCCAACCGACTATGCCATAACTCACCAATATCTTGGCTTTGCATTAATTCTTCTTTGGAAATCAATGCAACATAGTCATCTACCTCCAACTTGTAGAGATTCTTCACTTGAATCCAAATCCTCTTGGTTTGACTTGTGGCTATGTGTCTCAGGAACGCCTTTCCTTTACTGAAGACTACATCATAGCCTTTGTCTTCCAACATCGTGATCGATACCAATTTCTTCTTCACTCCAGGCACATAATTTACATCAGTTAGGGTGAGTGGAGCTCCATGGTCCCTCTGAAACACAATCGTACCTTCACCTAAAACACGGTACTTTCCATTATCACCCATCTCTATGCATATCTTGAGGTCTTTCTCCTCCAAGGTATTAAATAAACTCTTATCGCCGGTCATGTGGAATGAGGCTCCACTATCTAGGTACCAAACACAACCCACCATTGATGAAACCATACATGCGATGAGGGTAAAATCCAATTCGAACTGAGAGGCCAGTGCCTCACCTTCTAATACTTTGGAGGATTCCTTCTTGGATTTCTTAAATGGACAATTAGTTTCATAATGGCCCACCTCATGAAAATTAAAGCATCTCACTTTATACTTGTCAATCTTCTTCCCACCATGAGAAGAACTCAATTTGGAATGGGAAGCCTTCCCTTTCCCTTTCCTTGCCTTACTAGCTAAGGCTAGATTTTCTCATCATCATGCTTAGATGAAGAACCATCTATGGTGCTCCTCCTGATCTCCTCCTGCATCAGATCCGACCACAGTCGTTCCCAATCCGACAATTTCTCTCTTCCATTCACTGAGTCTTGGTAGCTATGCCAGCTCTTAAGAAGACTGAGGAGAGCAAGACTCACCATATCATCACTGACTTTTGTTATTCCTACACTTCCAAGCTCATCTTTGTAGGTGGTGAGCTTGTTCAGATATGTAGAAATAGTGTCGCCCTTTTCACACTTGATTTTTCAAAGCTTGTCCTTGAGCGCTAGTTTCCTCTAGTTTCTGTTGTTCTGATATAGGTCCTTCAATGTCTTCCACATTGAGAATGAAGTTTCCTTCCCATGGAGACTCAAGACAATGTGGTCTCAAACTCCCTCCAGAATAATCCTCCTCACCTTCGCCACACACTTCTTCCATTCCACCAATTCTTGGGCATTAGTTGCTGCTAGCTTGGGGATTTCTTGATCAATGAAATCCTTCAAACCGTTGTCTTCTAATATTGCTTCCATGTGATCCTTCCATGCTATATAATTTGAGTTGCCATCCAGTGCATACTCGAGTCTCAAGACATTGAATGCCATTGGTGAACATTGAGGTGTGATAAGAATTCGATTTTGTACATGCAATCAAGAACTTCAAACTTCAACTTTCCCTTCTCATTATGTTGTTCACAACTCTGATCACCTTTGCTCTGATACCATGTAGAAATTCTCACTGTAGATTAATTTGATTATGCAATGTACTAAAGAAAAATACTTAATTTACTTCTACAATCAAACTTGCGGAAGCTTAATCGATTTTGAGAAAAATCAAACAGAACACATATAACAGAGAAAAAGAATCAATCACACATGAAACATAGAAGAATACTATGGGGAAAGCCTCAACTAAAAACCTCGTTATCTGTATTATCGTACAAGTGGAAATATATCAAGATTACACAAAGCTTTAGCTCTCACAGCTATCTAGCTCTCAGTACAATCCCTCTCACTGCTCATAGATAGACTAGACAACTCATATGCCTTTCCCTCTGTCCTCCAAGGCTCCTATTTCCTTGCACTATTTTCCCTGGGTGTTCCTGTTGTAACCTTGTGTGGCATTGATCTCACACACTGCTCGAACACAATGTAAAACTACGCAAATCTCAAGGAATGAATTCCTTCTGCATGCAAGATATTTTCTTATAGGAAAATTCTTGCAACTAATAGTGCACTATCCCTGCCTTTAATCTCAACTAGGCCTTTGTCTTGGACATGTATGAGTTATTTATGAGAGAATATTCAGTTATCTGGAGTACACTAGTTTCATGCATGCATCTATTAATTGACTGAACTCACAATCAGTTCCACAAACTGTTTGGAACTAATCTAACTAGACTTAACTCAGTTAACTGAGTTAACTAATTATAACTCAAATACAACTCATCCTTATCTCCTTAATTAAGGGATAACTTCCTCAAACAAAGGGATAACTGTTGCATGACTTCACAAAGACTTCATGTTTGAATTTCTCCAACTAATTAACTCGGGATGAATTAATTAATTATTTTTCAAACAACTGGTGAGACTAAATTCGAATTTCAATTCTCAATTTTAATTCAAGGACAAATTAAAATTGGAATATCCTGAAATGCTATCTATAGCAATGCTATTTTCAGCATTTCTATTTGAGCATTTCTTGTTGCTATTTTCAACATTAAGTTACATACCTACATGCCAA
>APFE031141064.1:10806-32192 GCA_000404065.3 Pinus taeda
CATGGGCTTTAAAATAAATCTCAACCTTTTGTTATGACTCTTTCATGAATATTCTATAAGGTTAAATAGTTGTTATCTACCTATTAATTATTAAAAGCTAAATTAAAATGTTATAGGTTATATGACAAAATATATTAATTATTGTATTTGAAATAATTTTAAATTTCATTGCACTAAAAATAATAAAGTATTTTACACCTCATTATGGGGATATTAAAAAAATAAAACTAAGTAAGTACAAAATAAATAAATAAAACTGATGAGACTCATCATTGGGTAACTATATGGGCCTTAATTCACCTCTTAGCTTAGTCAAACCAACTTTTCTCATAACTTATTACATGTTTTGTATTATATTTTGTTTATGAGGTGAGTTAGAGTTGGATATTATGCTTATTGGATTAATATGCATTGAAGGCAAGATTAAAGGAGAAAATCAAGGCAATTTGGCAAAGACTAAGGTCAAAACTCAAATGGGACAAGGGAGAGGGATTGTAAGAGGTAAATCCCCCTCGTTCACTACTCCTCCATTCAAATATTCCTCCATTTATCACATCATCTTGGAGTGAAAACAACAAAATCATGAGGATTAGAAGGCAACCAAGCAAGTGAGAGACAAAGCACCAATTTATCTCGAGTTTCGAAGTTGAGCCTCCCTAATTTTAAGGAAGACGTTGGGGACTTTAGTTGTATAAGTAGAGAGACCTAGGACCTCAGTGGGATTCAGATTTTTATTGTAAAACTCTAAGCTATTTTCGAGCTGCAATACTTATGAAAGTTCCATTGATGCAATTTGTTGTTTTGGTAATAAGAGTGAGTTTTGTTTTGAGCTATCACTGAGTTAACTCAAAGGGCTAAAGCTCTTGGGTTAGGGCCCAACCCTAGTAGCCAAGGCTCCAATTTTTTGTACATGTATGTTTAGTGTAGTTTCATAGCCTCATTGTTAATTTGCTATTTATATGCATTTCCATTACAAGTAGTGTAGATGAGATTGGTTGTTTATTAGTTTGTTTCCATTTGTGCCTTACTTCAAGTAGCAGGTTAGCAAGGAGAAAAAGGATCACCACAAAGTTGTCAATAGGTGTCTCGGTCTCACTTCCTCCCTCTGGGATCATGGCTTGAGGAAGGGACCCTTACGTAGCCCCAAAAACACAGATTTCTAGTTCTTTTATGAGCTTTGGAGTTTGTTGTCTTTAAATTAGTATTTGGTTAGTTTTTCAAGGTAGATTTCCACTGTCATCTTTTTCATCTCCATTTTTGCAAGTAGGTCTCATCCATGCTTTCATTCCTTTCACCAAATTTCCTCATGCATAGTGTAGGTTGTTAATTCATTAATTCTGCTTTTCTAGTTTACGGAAATTTTTCTTGTTTGTAAAGTTTTTTGGACGATATACATGTTTCATGTAGAGAAGGTGCTTTAGGAGGAGAGTAAGACCTAATAGCCAGCAGCCACCTTCCACTCCATCCACCTTAGCCATCCATTGTTTTCACCATCACCTTCACTAATTTTCCATCATTTTTCATAGAAATTCTTCCAAGCACATTCAACAAATCTAGCCATCTACTATCTTGGATATTAACTCCTGAATGATCCTAGACCTTCTTCCACTCCATTCCACCAATCACACACCTTTCCTAGGCCTTCCATCACCTCCAACACCTCACATTTTGCTCTCGGATGTATCATGTAGGTTCACTGTAATTCCTATAGGATCATCGTGTAGGTTTCTAGTACATTCTATAGGTTTTCCCGAAATGGCTTGTTTTAACGCCGAATTGATGGAAAACCTCTAGGAAGTCACCAAAATCCTCCCAAGGGTCTTATACACCATCCACCCATCTCATAACCCTTCTAGTCATCCTCAAACATCCCTAATTCACCTGCTACATCCACAGAAGCAATTTGTGTGCATACTTGATTTTGCATAAAAAGACAAAAAGCAAAAACATATTTAGTTCAGTCTCTTTACTTGCACATTAGTGTTGTTTGGTGCTTCTTACTTCTAAAACTTAGACAATAGCATTTTTTTCATGTTGATTTAGCATTTCTGCCTAGCATAACTTCTTAAATGGTTAATTAGGGAATAATGTGATTTAGCATTACATATCAACCTTCTCCATTATTGCAATAGAGTAACTCTCTCTTAGAGTAGATTTACCTTTCTTCCATCAAATAATCAAGTTTCTTCTAACTCCATAGAAGTCTGACTTGGAACCCCAGTGGTCTCTCGCCAGCTGAACAGCGACAACAGGCAGAACCATCACTTTTACTTCTTCATACAACATTGTCACCTCCAAGTTTGTACAAACCCTGGGTTGATAAGTAAATCTGGTAGCCTAGGAGTTGCAGCATCCTTGTTGCAATATCGACGCTCATCTCTTTTTGGTGCCATTATCGGGGAGGTGTATGAGTAGAATGTGGTTACTACTTTCTTTTCTTCTATTTCTTGTCCTCAATAGTCTTCCATTAGTTTATTTCTGCAAAAGTAATTTAGTTGTTTCCTTTCTTCCATTTTCCATTTTCTTCTTTCCTTTCCATTTTGCAAGCAAGATTTCAATTCAGCAAGTAGCTTTTTCATTATTTTAGTAATTTTCATTCAATCAACAATTTCAATTTTGGAAGTACTTTCCAAGTTTGAAAAGAATACAAAACCAAACCAAAAATATTTCCTTTAATGCCTCGTAGGAATAGGGACATCTTAGGGAATTTTTTACCAAATACCCCCACTGCAAAAACAACCAACTTTCCCTCTTCTTGGGTGGTTGTGAACTAGAGGAACCCTTAGGTGAGCAACCTGACATATTTGAAGAACCTACAGGGGAAGAAGAAGAAGAAGAAGAACCCATTCCTACTGAACCAATGGCCGAAAATAGAAATGTCAGGGGGAATAGAGAGAGAGTTGAGGGTGCCTTCCCCATCAGGGAAACCAATGGGGACACTAAGATGAAAAATAAGCCCCTCTACCCTACCACATTTCCATGGACTAACCACAAAGGACCCCGACACTTTCCTATTTTAGTTTGTTGTTATATGCCGAACCTATGACTATATAGATGATGAGCAAAGTTAAATCTATTTCCATCTACCCTCAAGGATGTAGCATTGTGCTGGTCCATGTGTTTACCTAGAGATAGCAGAACAACTTGGGCTCAAATGTAACATGCCTTTAATAACAAATATCGAGACTACTATCAAACCTCAGTCAAAGGATACTAAAGAAGAAATTTTTAGGATGACCATAGGCAATGGTGACTCCCTAGAAGATTAAGAAGAAAGATTCCAGGTTAGTTACAAAAGAGCCAGGTGCACACTTGACCCTAAGTCACTAAAGCTGTTCCTGCTTAGGGGAGTAAGGGAATGTCTTCTGGATACCCTACATTTGTTAGCAAGAGGAGATATCTACCAATTACCCTATTAGGATATCAAGACTGTATTTAGAAATAATTCTAGGGAAACTAAGAAAAAGGGTAGGGGTAGTCAACCTATGGTCAGTACATCGTCTTCCAACTCATCCATCAAGGGTGAAATTGGAAACATGCTAGAAGATTTCAAAAGTGAGATGTTGTAAACCCTTGCCTTGTAAATGGACACCATGCACATTAAGAGGAAGTAGGAGGAAGCAGAGAGAGCCTTGGCCATTTTTTGTCCTAGATGCACCAGGAGCCATCCTAGGAATGGATGTCCATTGAAATCTATTGAAATTTGCTCGGTATGTGAAGTAAACCACTCGACAGAGAAGTGCCCTTCTTTGCCTAGACTTAAAGCTTTATATCAAGGAGCTAAAGGGGTCATTGAGAAGCTCTACTACATTAACCAAAGGAGACCTCATGGGCCTAGAACATACCAGCAAGGCATGCAAGGGTCATCCCATGCATATTACAACGCCAACCAAACCACATCCCCACATTCTTGGGACCCCCTACTCATCCTTCCTAGTATACACCCGCTCCCTGGTCCTTTTCATCTCAGTATCACTCCCAGATAGCCAACCAGTCATTTAAACCTTATGCTTTGCCACAACCTCAGTGGAATTCACTGCCCTAGGGGTGGAGGCCCCAATACAACAATGCTCCAGCTCTATTGCCTCCACCACCTGCCCAACCATAGTTGCTACACTCTACTCCACACAAGCAACCCCAGATGCTTGCCTATACAAATATGAACCTGAACAACAAGAAGGCTCGACAAGTATACAATGGAGAGACATCATATCTAGCTTATGCTATGGAAATCCAGGAGATTAACCTAAGATCTGGGAGAGTTCTCCCGGACAAACAACCTCCACCTCCACCTAGGGAGGTTGAGGAAGAGAGAGAGGAAAGTAATCTTAAAGTAAATCCACCCTTTCCTGAGAGATTAGCCCAACCACTCCAGCCTCCCCCAGAAGAGACTGAACTTTTGGGAGAATTGAAAAATCTATGTGTAAAGATCCCACTTCTCCAGGCAATAAAAGATGTTCCTATTTACAATAAGTTGATTAAGGAGAAGTGCTCCAAGCATCCAGGGAGGCAAAGAAGGGATGCCCCTACCATTAATGTCATTGGGCAGTTGTCTGACTCAATGCTGGGGCAGGTAATCTGTCCAAAATATTTACCCTGCAAGCCCTGTAGTAGATGTGCACATCAATGGCACCATTGTCCCACACACGCTGATCAATATTGGGGTTGCCATTAATGTGATGACCAAGGACACTGTGCTCAAGCTCAACCTTCAAGGTTCATTAAGGAAGACCACAACAATTTTGCAACTTGCAGACCATTCCACAGTAACCCCTGAGGGGATTGTGGAGGATGTGATGGTCCCCATTGACTCTTGGGAGTACCCTGCAGATTTCCTAGTTCTCCAACCTAAGGCTAAGCTTATTGGTTACCCTCTCATCCTTGGGAGACCATGGTTGGCCAATGCCGATGCTTACATTAGTTGCAGAGCTCAGAATATGACCATCAAGAATGGGCATATGTCCAAGCAGTTATTCCTATACCCAAGGAAAATTTTAAGGATGGAAAATTTTTATTGAAGTTTAAAAACATTGACGAATCTCACTAATCCCTAATATGAAAAATATAAAATATTTATTAATGTATTTGTAAAATTACTCAAATTTATAATTATTTTAATATAGTCTCTATATAATGTTGGTGAATTTTAAGGTAAAATAATTTTATATTCTAGAATTTGGGCGAATCATGTTTTATAAAATTGGAAATTGGCAAAAAACAATTGTGGAAAAATCATGGAAAATTAGCCCACTCGGCGAACATTAGCCCCTAAAAGTTTCCATGCCTATACCCTCCTGCTCAACCTTCTCTAGAGCATGACTTACCTTTATGGTGTTGGAGGATGAGGAAGAAGATGAAGTTTATTTTGCCCAACTTTATACTTTAGAAGCAACCATGGGAGGAGGACAACAGGATGAGGATGACTTGATTGAACACCTACTCCAAATTCCAACTCCTAGTTCATTGCGCTTAGAAGAAGCAATAAAGGAAACCCAAAACAATCATCCAATTGAATTATTCTTGGACGATTCCAACACACTTCATGTCAAAACCATAGAATTCAGCCCAGAGAGAACCTTGAAAATCAATCCATCTCTTTCTG
Source organism: Pinus taeda (assembly GCA_000404065.3). NCBI lineage: Eukaryota > Viridiplantae > Streptophyta > Pinopsida > Pinales > Pinaceae > Pinus > Pinus taeda. The sequence goes on from APFE031141064.1 coordinate 16,409, forward strand.
CTCTCCAAAAGGAGAAGTTATGCAACATGGTAAAGGAAAATCTAGAAGCCTTCACTTGGAGTTACAAAGAAATGAAGGAGTACACCCCTCAGTGTGTACTCACCACATATACATAAAAGAAGGTTGCAAGTTGGTTAGGAAACCCCAAAGGATGATGAATCCAACTCTTAAAGATATAGTCAAAGAAGAACTGCAAAAACTGCTAGATGCAGGATTCATTTACCCTATCTCCAACAGTGAGTGGGTCTCTCCTTTACTGTTAGTTCCAAATAAGAATGGTAAGCGGAGAATTTGTGTCGATTAAACGGATTTGAACAAAGCCACAAAGAAGGACCATTTCCCTCTACCCTTCATTGACCAAGTGCTAGATGGCTTGGCAGGGAAAATGTTTTTCTCCTTCTTAGATGGATTCTGTGGGTAAAACCAAATCCAAATTTTCTCAGAAGACCAGGATAAAACCACATTCACTTTTCCTTGGGGTAATTTTACCTATAGGGTCCTTCCTCTTGGCTTATGCAATTCTCCTGCTACTTTCCAGAGAGCAGTCCTGAGAATTTTCATTTAATTAGTCCATGATGTGGTGGAGATTTATATGGATGATTTTACACCTTATGGCCATCATTTTCAAGAAGCTTTGTCTAACCTAGACAAAGTACTGCACACATGCATTGAAATGAATCTCTCTTAGTCTCGAAAAATGTGAATTATTGGTAACTATAGGGAACGTGCTAGGTCACTCAATATCTTGGCAAGGACTGCAGGTGGACCCAAACAAAATAGCTATCATTAAAAGGGTCCCACCTCCTCAAAAGCAGAGAGATGTCAGAAGTTTCCTAGGGTTAGTTGGATACTACCAAATGTTCATAAAGGACTTCAACAAGTTGGCCTCTCCTATATTTGGTTTGTTGGCCAAGGACTTTGAGTTTATATGGTCAACAAGCTATCAAGATGCCTTAGACATCCTAGAGGACAAGTTAACCACTGCACCGATTCTCCGAGGCCCAAATTGGGCCCTCCCCTTTCATCCATTTTGATGCCTCACATAAAGCCATAGGAGCAACCTTAGGTCAGATAGATGAAAAACTACCTTATGCTATCTATTTTACTAGTAAAAATTTGTCAAAGGCTGAACTAAATTACATAGTGACTGGAAAGAAACTCTTGGCTGTTGTGCATTCATTGAAAAAATTCAAGCATTATATTACAGGCTATCAAACATTTTTTCATACTAACCATGCTGCAATCAAATATTTAATGAACAAACTAGATGTGGATGCTCAAATTATAATATGGTTACTTTTATTACAGTAGTTTGATCTAACCATTGTTGATAAGCCTGGTAAGGAAAATGTTGTTGTAGACATTTTGTCTAGAGTAAATTTGCCTGCAGGTGAAGAAGGAATTGTTGATGACCAGTTACCGGACAAGCACTTATTTTCTATTTTAGTTCTCTCTCCATGGTTTGCTGATATGGAAAACTATTTGGTATCAGCATATTTCCCACCAAACTTGTCCTCCAAATAAAAGAGAAAGATAGTAAGGAAGAGTGCCCCCTTCACTTGGATTGGGGAAAATCTCTTCAAACTTGGCCGAGATCAAATATTGAGAAGGTGTGTCAGGGAGGAGGAAGTCTTTGACATCCTTCTGACCTGTCATGATGGGCCTTGTGGAGGTCACTTTACAACAAAGAGGACAACATCTAAAGTGTTACAAGCAAGCTATTATTGGCCCACTCTTCATCAGGATGTAAAAAATATACTAGTCAGTGTGATGAGTGCCAAAGGATGGGAAGGCCTATTCCAAGAGATGAAATGCCTCTGTAGCCTCAAGTGACTTTCGAGCAATTTCACAAGTGGGGCATGGACATCATTGGGCCTATTGACACTCCTTCCAAGAAAAAACAGTACATTATTGTGTGCACTAATTATTTGACTAAGTGGGCTAAAACCAAGGCAATTAAGAGAACAACAGAGGAGAAGGTGGTTGAGTTCCCAAGGGAGAATGTATTATACAAATTTGGGTACCCTAGAGAGTTGGTCACAAACCAAGGCAACCAATTTACTTCCAAAATGATTGAAGACTTGCTCAGCCATCACAAGATCAAGCATAGAACCTCCACACCCTATCATTCACAAGCTAATGGGCAAGTGGAGGTGACCAACAGAGCACGCGAGGGTATGTTGACCAAAGTGGTAAGCAGTAGCAGGAAGGATTGGGTAGATAGACTAATTGAGGCCACATGGGCCTATAATACCACATGGAAGACCACCACTGGATTCACACCCTATGAGTTGGTCTATGGGAAAAAGGCCTTGTTGTCCATTGAATTCGAGTATAACACATTAAGGATGGCAGCCCAACTAGATCTAGATCTTAGCAATGCATAGAAAGAGAGATTGTTCTAGTTGAATGGTTTAGATGAGTTCAGAGTGCAGGTCCTCCTACATACAAATGTATTTCAACTTCAGAGGAAGATCTGGCATGATAAAAACATCAAGGAGAAGCAATTTCAGGAAGGTGATTGGGCATTGCTATATGATTCTAGGTATAAAGAATTCAAGGGCAAGTTAAGGACAAGATGGCTAGGACCTTATGTTGTGGAAAGATGTCATGGAAATGGTTTAGTGAAAATCAGAACCATAGATGAAGAGGCCATTCATTTGCTTGTTAATGGACACCGATTGAAAATTTACAAGAGACCTTTATAAAAATAAAAGTTCATTGATGATATCAATAAAATAGTGATGATAGTGGAGCAAGTTCTACCTCCTCCCTCATCAAATCACTGAGAAAAAGAAAAAAAGAATAAGGACTCAGGTGAAAACCTCCATGAGGTGCCTGAGTGCCATCATTGGGTTGAAAACCTCTTGAGGTGGCTCAGTGGTGTCAAAACAAAAACAAAAAAGAGAGAGAGGGAAAAGAGAATAAGAAAGATCCTCGGGTGAAAACCTCTCAGAGGAAACCTAGTTGTTTTTCGAAAAAAAAAAAATTTAATCATGAAATTTCCAATTGTAGGTCAGCAAGAGGGATGGTCAAAGAGAAAAGGAGGATCACAAAGAAAGCCTTGTCACTCACAGATTTATTTTTCCACTCATTACCATTCATTCCTCCACCATTTCTGCCATTTTTCCACTCCATTGATTCAGTTTAGAAAGGGACTGTGTTTTCTACAGGATCCACTATAAACCTAGAGGATCCCTTGACAACCTACAAGATGATCTTGTAGGAATTGCAGTGGCCCAAAAATCCTACAGGAAGTAGCCCTAAGGCAAATTAATGACTTTCTAGGCCAATAAAATTCACCCTCTTCATCATTCAATCACCATACCTTTTCCACCATCATCATCCCTGCACTCACCATTAAAAAAAAAATCAGTTTCAAGAGTATTTTTTTTCCATTCCTTGAAAAGAATGGAAACAGGGAAGAATAAAGAGCATCACCTAAAAATTCCTTGCTCTCCAGACCCCTATTCTTTCTCCCCATCCATGTCACTATCCTCACAACCCCAATAAAAAGAATGATTAAGGGCTTTGAGGGAGAAGCAGCTACAAGACATCCTGTAGGAAATCCTGTAGCAGCCTATCCCAGAATACCAATCATAATAGCAAAAAGACTCCAACATGATGATCCACGAGCTCCAAAGTAGTAGCATCATATCTTCAACCACATGTACCTGCATAAACAAATGAGTCATTAACAAGCAACAAGAGGAGGAAAAAGAATAGCATGCAACCAATAAACACAACAACACCTTTGGTCTTCGACAACTGCAGCAAAGCATTGGCACCATAGGTAAGTATCACGTTCGCTCTCTCATATGCATCATGTAGTCAAAAAAATGCAAGGGTTACGAGATAGTTGGTTTATAAGTGAAAAGGTGGCCAGTTAACTTGGTCACCTTCGTTCAATCAACACATACACAACAAGATGTCCTCTCACAAGTGGTTGCAGTCAACTCAAAGACAAAGAAGGAGTGGGACAAAAGAGGTTACAACTATGGATGCATAAGGTGGGAGCTAATTACAAGGAGTGGGGAATGATGAGGTGGTACTGGGGACCAACGGTCCAAAAATGGAAACGTACCTTTGCTGTCAGCACACCACCTCACCCCGAATCACCATAAGAGGAAATAAACATCATTCCCATGCATTCATTAATTCACTTCCTCGAAACTCACTCTCTCAAGTCTCTCTCATACCCAGGCAACCCACTGGAAGAAAAACTCCATCATTTTACTGCACATGAATTCTTACAGGATTGCAGAGGAATTCCTACAAGAACATGCACAGGAATTTGTACAGGATACATAGAGACTCTCTACAGGATTGGCAGAGAAGAGTTTAGAAGGAATAACATGGGAGCTGACCACTGTAAACAATCTAAAGAGGTAGGCTTTATAATTACATCCCTCTTTACAAAGTAATTGAACCAAAAATATTCTAAGTTCGAGTGAATTTATCAATTGTGTAAGGGAATTACATGCACAATCATTTATGCTTTGGTTCTACATTTGAAATTGTCTCAACCCTCTCATCTCCTCAATCTTAACCAACCAAGATGAATAGGAGGGAGCCCACCAACACTGTGATAATCCAACAACAACAACAAGTGCTTGAAATCTTCTCAAGACATAATTGGATGGGGTTTTTCGAAAAATTTAGAGGGTATGATGATGAGGTGGCTCGAGAATTTTCTCTCTCCCTCATTCCACTAACTAGAATCCATGCCATTGTTGTGATAAGGGGCATATCTATAGAAATCACCCCTAAGCTCCTAAGAAAAGTCACAACACTTCCCTTAGGAATACCATGGAGCAAATAAGACAAAGGAGATAGCCATGTTGCCAAAAGGAAATTCTTTTTAGAAGGTGAGGAACCCACTGAGGACAAACATGGAGTAAGGCGGGAGAGCCGACCATATCCATGGAATGAGGTAAGCTACCAACTGATCAAATACATTTCATGTGAGGGTATGTATAGTGTGGTCTATGGCTATCATTTTAGGCTTCTTGAGGAATTGAGATTTGGAGCAGAAACACTCCCTCACAAAAGGCTCAGCATACCATACTTCCTACCGCAATCACTAATGGACTCAAGCATCAAAGTGCAAGAGGGGAATTCCCAATAGTTAGCTCATGATGGGTTAATTATGATCCTTATAGAAGATGCACTCCAAAACCTCAGAATTCCTATAACATGGTCAGTTTTCAGAGACATGCCAGCAGAGGATGACATCGAAGCTCTCACATATGATGTTAGTCCTACTGTCAGTGAAGAGGGAGAGATAAACTCTGAAGCAGAGGAAGAATAAGTAAAGTAGGAAGAGGCAGAAATAGAAGGAGATGAGGATGAGATGGATGAAGAAGGAGATGAAACAAAATATAAGGAGGATGACAAAGAAATAGAGGAGGATGTTAAGGAGGAAACTGATAAAGATGTTGAAGATCTATAAGAGGAAGAAGATAGGAAGGATATAGGTGAAGAAGGAAATGGAAAAGTGGGGGAAGAAAACAAGGAAGAGTCACCTATGGTGTCTCCAGAAACCACTGAGAGAGAGGCAATAGCTTCCATCACTTCTCTTAGCACCCCCATCAAGCAAAAAGGCAAAAGACAGAGGCAAACCCCCTTATATTTCATGACAAGAAAAAGCACAAGAATAAGACAGGGGAAACCCCAAACATCAACCAAAATTCCTATTGTGATTGAAGACTCCCCTCCACAAAAGGAGAAAATGCCTTTCCCTAAGTCTCCTATCACCTATGTAAGAAGGCCTACTACTAGATAAACTTCCTCTAAGGTAAATGCAATCCTATAGGATACACAACAAAATCTACAGGAAGCAAAAGCAGTCCCACAGGATACTCTGCTGAACCTACAGGAGGCTCAGAAATTGGAAAGGGAGGTATGGGAGCAACAAGAAACTAAAGAAAAGGATCTAGAGACAAAAGAACCCAACCTACAACCTAACTTGAACTCCTACTACCAGTTTATTGAATGAGGCAGGGTCATACCTCAAAATTTTGCTATCCCACTGTTCTTTGAGCTTGAGAAGGAGAGGGCCAGGACTCATCGATGGATGTAGATCACCAAATCAAATGGGGTGGAAGACATTGGTCACATAAAATAGAAACTCAAGGAGATTGGTAAAGAGCTAAGTGGCTTTAGAGATAGAGAGGCCATAATGAGAAATCAACTAGAGATAGAAAATGCATGGTTGAGGGAATAGCTAGAGGAAAGAGAGAATCAATTGGCATGTATGGCTAGTCTCTCTTTGGAAGCAATCCAGTGTAGGATGCCAGCTAAATCCCATCCCCTATACCTCAAAGAACAATGGCTATAGTTTCAGATCAAGACCCTAGCTCAGAGAGGCACCATGCCATTTTAGGACTACAGGAAGTTCGTTGATCTTTGTGATCATAGCACATTAGAAGATAGGGCCAAGGTGGCTGAGTTCTATTTGCACAACATGGCCCTAACAAACATGAATGTATGAGACCCTAATGCCAAGCTAGGAGATTTACAATTAATGGCTTTGGCATCATGGATGAACCATGAGGAGTCAAGGGCTACAGAGATGAAAAGTATATTAGCAAGAGAGGAAATTGAAACTCTTGTGATTAGAGCTGAACAATCAAATCCCATGGCCCTCATCAGTACCCATAATTTGATTGCAAATGATCCTCAGCTGGCACCTAGATATCTTGTTTCCCAAGAGCAAGCAATTTCACATTTTGAGGACATGTTTAGGTTGCTAGGAGATGATAGCATACATGCTTGCTTGAGGAGATGGAACACACTACCATACAACTTAAGGATAAGAGAGTATCACTCTCCTCAAATGTTGAGAGGGGCACTAAACATGACACCTATGTATAAGCAATCCATGCAAAGGTTGAAAGTCAATTGGATTGGCCTAAAACGCAGTCCACCACTACTCTCAGGAATGCTAGAAGGGGGAAAGGAAGAATAATAAAAGAGGCAGTGGGAGGAGGTAGAAAAGAAAGCAGGCTACTATGAACAAGAGGAGGATACCATAGCAAAGGCATCGGATGTCAGAGAGGCCACTAGAGCCATGAAGGATATGGGTATTGATTAAGTTGCTCAGAGGATGAGAAACACTTTCAGTAGGGGGGTGATGATGAGCCTCATCATTAGGTAATTATATGGGCCTTAATTCACCTCTTAGCTTAGTCAAACCAACTTTTATCATAACTTATTACATATTTTTTATTATATTTTGTTTAGGAGGTGCGTTAGAGTTGGATATTATGCTTAGTGGACTAATATGCATAGAATGAAAGATTAAGGGAGAAAATCAAGGAATTTTGTAAAAGACTAAGCTAAAAACTCGAATGGGACAAGGGAGAGGGATTGTAGGAGGTAAATCCTCCTCATTCACTACTCCTCCATTTGAATATTTCTCCATTCATCACATCAGCTTGGAGTGCAAACAACAAAATCATGAGGATTAGAAGGAAACTAATAAAGTGAGAGACAAAGAACCAGTTTATCTCTAGTTTGGGAGCTGAGCCTTCCTAATTTTAAGGAAGTTATTGGGGAATTTAGTTGTATAAGTAGAGAGGCCTAGGACCTTAGTAGGATTCAGATTTTTATTGTAAAACTCTAAGCTATTTTTGAGCTGCAATACTTGTGAAAGTTCCATTGATGTAATTTGTTGTTTTGGTAATAAGAATGAGTTTTGTTTTGAGCCAGCACTGAGTTAACTCAGAGGGCTGTAGCTCTTGGGTTACGGCCCAACCCTAGAATCCAAGTTTCCTCTTCTTTTTTACATTTATGTTTAGTGTACTTTCATCGCTTCATTGTTAATTTGTTGTTTAGATGCATTTCCATTACAAGTAGTGTAGATTAGATTGGTTGTTTATTAGTTTGCTTCCATTTGTACCTTACTTCAAGTAACAGGTTAGCAAGGATAAAAAGGATCACCACAAGGTTTTCAGCAGGTGTCTCAGCCTCACTTCCTCGCTTTGGGATAATGACTTTAGGAAGGGACCCTTAAGCAGCCCCAAAACACAAATTTTTAGTTCTTTTATGAGATTTGGAGTTTGATGTCTTTAAATTAGTGTTTGGTTAGTTTTCTAAGGTAGATTTCCACTGTCATATTTTTCATCTCCATTTCTGCAAGTAGACCACATCCATGCTTTCATTCCTTTCAATAACTTTCCTCATGCATAGTGTAGGTAGTTAATTCATTAATTCTGCTTTTCTAGTTTATGGAAATGTTTATTTTTTGCAATTTTTTTTTGGAAGATATACATGTTTCATGAAAAGTAGGTGCTTCAGGAGGCGACTAACACCCAATAGCCAACAACCACCTTTCACTCCATCCACCTTAGCCATCCCTCGTTTTCGCCATCACCTTCACTAGTTTTCCATCATTTTTCATAGAAATTCTTCCAAGCACATTCAGCGAATCCAACCATCTACTATCTTGGATATTGACTCCTGAGTGATCCTAGACCTTCTTCCACTCCAGTCCACCCATCGCAAACCTTTCTTAGGCCTTCCATTACCTCCAACGCCTCACATTTTTCTCTTGGCTATATTATGTAGGTTCACTATAATTCCTATAGGATCATCCTGTAGGTTTCTAGCACATCATCTAGGTTTTCTTGAAATTGCTTGTTTTAAGGCCGAATTGATGGAAAACCTCTAGGAAGTAACCGAAAGCCTCCCAAGGGTCTTCTACACCATCCACCCATATCCTAAACCTTACAGCCATCCTCAAACATCCTTAATTCACTTGCCACATCCACAGAAGCAATTAGTTTGCATACTTGATTTTGCATAAAAAGAAAAAAGAACAAAAACAGATTTAGTTCAGTCTCTTTACTTGCACATTAGTGTTGTTTGATGCTTATTACTTCTACAACTTAGATAGTAGCATTTGTTTCGTGTTGATTTAGCATTTTTACCTAGCATAACTTCTTGAATGGTTAATTAGGGAATAGTGTGATTTAGCATTACATGTCGACCTTCTCCATTATGGTAGTAGAGTTTCTCTCTCTTAGAGTAGTTTTACCTTTCTTTCATCAAAGAATCAAGCTTCTTCTAACTCCATAGAAGTCTGGCTGGGAACCCCAGTGGTTTCTCGCCGACTGAACAGTGACAACAGGCAGAACCATCACTTTTACTTCTGCATACAACACTATCACCTCCAAGTTTGTACAAACCATGGGTTGATAAGTAAATATGGTAGCCCAGGAGTTGCAACATCCTTGCTACAATATTGGCACTCATCAAGAAAATTTAAAGTAATTAAACCATTTTAAATCTATTTCAAATTTGAATTTGTTGGATAATGAAATGATAAAATTGCCCATGGGGATTTGGGTTGACGGTGAATGGGTGCACTGTTAAGGCATTCCTTGCGATAGGTCACTGGTTCAAATCCCTCATGGTTTCTTAGCTACCAAAAAAAAAAGTGATAAAATTCTTGAAGTGTAAATTTCTTAGTACATAACATGAAATTTCTTAATGTGTAAATTTCTTAGTAAATATACTAGTGATTTAGTTAATTGTTAAAAATTTTAAGGGTCTTTACATTAATCTCTCTATTCAAGATGATTTGATTCCCCATCTTGTCATGACGATGAACTACACTAGATGGTTCTAAAGTTGTCTACATATTTCTTATGATGTGATTTTCAATGAAAATTTTCTCATATTCGATGTATATTCGATTTATGGATCATAGAAGCCTTAATTCAAAAAATTAACACATTAATAAAATTTGATTTCTCTTAATGCTTGATAGATTCAAACTTAAAATGCATCAAAATTCATAATATATTAATATATATTTACTAATTGTTTTGTTAGGTTAATAATATATTAATATATATTTGCTAATTGTTTCATGTAATATGTTTTGGATAAATTTACTTCAAATAAATTAAAAGAGAAAATTTAAGTTCATAAATTTTAAAAAGAATTAATTAAAATTGTTAGAAAGTGAAAATGTGATAATTATGATTCTTGGCTTCCTCCATTTCAAGACATTATCAAGCTCAACTTTGATGGAGCTTCTAAAGGTAACATGGGGATGCATGATTCGAAGGTTTGTTAAAAGACCATCTAGGTACAATCGCTTTTCTCTTCTTTAGAAATATGGGTTACACTAACAATAATGCCACCAAGCTTCAAGCCTTAGAGTAAGGTCTCTGGATTGCTTGATCTCAAGGGTTCTTAAAACTTCTAGTGGAAGGAAATTCTCAATTGGTAAGAAACACGTTTTCTAAAATTATCAATGGCACTCCCCAGTGGGGTGCTAATGCCTTGATAATTAGAATATAGTGTGGGGCATGCGTCACCGTTCCGGTCATGCAACTGATCCTTGAAATGGATAACATGGTGTCTCTCATCCATGTAGGAGCATAAAAGCCTATTGCATGCAACGTATCACACCCCTATCATGGCGGTAGTCTTTCAACAGCACATAGGTAGGTGCGGCACCACTACGCACTTTCTTTTCACTAATACGTGTGAGTACGGAACATACCTAACTCTTCAACACTTAGTTTATTTTCTTCCAATTCTACTATGTATTATAATGTAGTGGAAATAAACATTCATACATTCATCACATCATCATATCATCATTCATATGCACAAAGGAAATACACTTTTCTTTAATGCGAGGGGAAACTCCACAATATAGAGTCTTCCCAATTAGTAATAACAGATCAATACATTTACAAGTATACAATATACAATATTTTACCTAAGTCTACACACTTAGACAATTTTCCCTTTGCATGGAAACCTCAAATTTCCCTTCAGCAAAGTCCACAATTCACACTTGCAACATATTGTAATTCTACAGCTTGGCTGCCCACCGTTTGAGGTTTCCCACCGGCTCAGGTTGCCCACCAAGTCGGTTCGCCCACTGGGTTGGGTCACTAACCAGGTCCGGTTGGCCACCAGGTCGTGTCGGCCACCTGTTGTGTCTGTGTGCCCAACGCTCACCCTGCAGCCTACCAGGTCGGGTTGCTTAACCTCGGTGCCCGTGTGCCCAACCTGTCTACATCTACCCACCAGGTTATGTGTGCCCAACCTTCGTGTTGTCGCACCCACTCTATACTATAACTTCCACTTGGTTGGGTTGTCCAACCTCTATGTCATCGCGCCCACCCTGCACTTGTGTTTGCCCACCAAGTTATGTGCACCCACCTGTCTGGGTCGACGCACCCGCTTGCACTCACACTCTAACCACCAGGTCTGTGTGCCTGCCTATCTAGGTCAGTGCGCCCATCCCACACATGTGTCCACCCACTGGGCCATGTGTGCCTTCCCTGTCAATGTCAAGGCGCCCACACCTGTGGTATTTTCGAAATTTCGGTTGTGACTGCTTCAGTCCTCGACCTTGCCTTCTGCCTACCTATGCCTTCACCCTTGCCTTGTCCTATTGCTTGTTCGCCCTTCGTTTGATGGATTTCTAACTTTCTTGAGTTCACTTGATGCTTTTCTCCAAGTCACCCTCTTCTATATATATGGTTCCCATGTGTATGAGGGGCTCAACCCTCCTCCAAGCTGATCTCACTTTCCACCATGTCGCCACTCATTCACATTGGCCCAACCATACGTTGGCCTATCCACACGTCGGCCCAAACATACGTTGGTCCAACCATATAAAATTTCCATGACCACCCATCCGCCCAACACTTAGTTGATTTCACCTTTTCAGTTTTTCAACCCCCGTGTTGACTCATCCACCGTGTCGAATTTCCTCGGGTGCACACGTCCAGCTAGTCACCTAATGTGGGTCATCCATCATGTTTGCCTAATTTGACTACTCATCACATTTAACTAATTTCACCCACCATTACATAAAACCGAGCTCACCTCCGCACAACTCGTCACATAAAACTGAATCACACAACTCGTCACAGAAAACCGAGTCTTACAACTCGTCGTATAAAATTGAGTTTCCCTTCGACTCGTCTCGTTGCACATAACCATGTCATCTTGTGGACTTGACATAATGTGTGGCATCTACTACTCTCAATTCTAGTGGTTTATATGGTTAGTGCATTAAGGATTGGCTAGGTTTTTTATGTGTATTTCGGGTTTGGGAGGCTCATAATCTACTAACCTTGAATTGGCAGTCAGCTTTGTGTGTCGAAATGGAGATGGATTCCCTGGGAATTGATGTTTTAGGAAAGCATGGGAGTAGCCTCATTGGTCTCTCCAACGCTAGTTTTGGGGGGTTCTTGAGAATGTGCAACCTTATGGTTTCTCTCCCGTGTTGGCTTGACAATTTGGGTTGCTTTAGCATGTGGTGAATGGTAATTTTGTTGTCACATTTCCTCTAAGTGTTAAATGGCTTCTATTATGGGTTATTCATGTTAAGATTAATTTTGGGTGGATCACTTGTGGTGCTTAGGTATTTTATGTTTGTTTAAGTTCGCCTATGTGGAATCCTGAGACTGTGAGAAGGTTTTTTCTCTTATTTGTTGAGGCTCCCTTTCTCCTATGGTTTAAATGGGGTGGAGGAGGTCCTTGACAACCTGTTCTTGTGTTCTATCTTGTGGATTAATGTTTAAGTTTCTCTAGTCTGTGTGTTGTCGAGCGTTACTAGTCTTGTTGCACTTTTGGGTGGTTGTTTCTCTCAGCTCGTTATTCTATGTTCATCCTTCATAGCCCACCAAGCTTAGAGTGTCGAGGGTAGACTATTTGTTGGTGTTGTGTGGTTGTGTATCATTAGGTAAGGGTCTCCCTATCTTTCTATTTGGATCTCAGGGTGTTGCATTGGTTTAAGGCTCACTCCTTTGTTGCAGTTTCTATTGGCTCCTCAAGCCTAGTGTGTGTTGTGAGTGGGTCACTGGTTGGAGTTAGGTGTTTGCGGTGATGTAATATAGTGTGCCATTAACCTTCTCTTTTGACCTTGGGGTGGTCCAGTGGTCTGACACATCGTATTATGTGGTGTTGGTGGTGTCTTCTACCTCAGCAGTGTCCACCTATCATAATATGCCTCCTCGACGTGGAGGTTGTTGTGACTCAAGCGGGCAGAAAGGGCGAGGATTCTCCTCTGATCAGAGTTCCATGAGATAAAGTGGACCCTCTATGTTGTCCTTCTCTCAACCAATGTTAAGTGTTCCGGGTGTTTCCCATTTAAAGACTACTTTAGATATATTGGTTCAATCCTTGCTTTCCAATTTGGATCAGCTAAATTGGGTGCGTTAGGAGGATCAATTGGAATTCATGAATATCCTTAGTCATATCAAACATAACCAGTGGCAGTTGAATGATCATATGGTGAGTTTGTGGTGTGGTCAACATTGTACTCTAGAAAAAATTGAGAGACTAGAAGCAAAGTTTGCTCATATGCTAGGCCATGTTCAATGTGATTATAAACCACCCTCAACTTTGTAGTAGATCTAAATAACTGTGATCCAATTAATTTTTATAATTAAGGATGCCCATGGGAGTTTTTCTAAATTTGCATGTATTTTGGCACTTTTGGACAGTAAATATTTGGTTATGTTATGCGCTTGGTGTTACACTAAAATTTGTCACCATGACTATTTGCAGTTAGTATGGCTCCATCAACAGTCATACTATCCTCCTTGGCAAGCCTTTTACCTCTGCTCTCCATGTCAAACTTCAAGAAAGAGAGAAAGTCATTAAAAAACATGTTTATCTCTGGGTACGCAGTTTCTCTCTACCTTACCTCCGTGTACGCATCCCAAGTTCATAATACCTGCTACTTGTACGCTCTGTATGTCAAGGGATGGGTGCGTACCCCTGTAAAGGTGAAAAGGCGCGAGTTTCATCTTAAAAAAGTTACTTGTGGTCATTTCTAGAGCATTCTAGAAGTTTGTTTGACATGTATTGAGCGCCTCCAGATGGTTCATGTATCCCTATGAAAGAGGAACTTATCCCATCAAGAGAGGAGCTACCCCATCCAAAAGAGGGGCTTATCCCATTGATGTTGGACTGATTAACTTCCTCTAGAACATTATAAATACAGGCATTGGGCCAGAGGAGGGGAGGTTGAAAGCTGAACATTCCAAAGGGTAGATGCTGCTGGAATTAGGACTTCCTTGTAGAAGCTTGTGAGGAGAGATTTCCATCCTTTCTTGTTTCATTTGGAAGTGGGTGAGCTTATCAAAGTAAAGGAAACCTCTTGCTGGACCCTGGGAGGAACTTGCACAACACCAAGGCTCAGGTTGTAATGGTTTCTTTTATTTCCTATTAATACAAATAAGTCCATTCTTCTCAATGATTTGTTGTTAATGAATTGTTTCATATACTCCTTGGTCTATATGTTGAATATGTTTTGTTTTATGAGATATTCAGGTGTTATGTAATCGTTTGATTGTTATTGAACACAGGTTTCAAAGTGAAGGAGGAGCTCATCCGGATCGACGAGGCTGGACTACTACAACAGCGTTGGACTACATGTAGGATCTAAACACTTGATTTCTTGTATGGTTAATGCATGTTTAGAGAAGCATTGCTCTTAATTGTCTTGTTTATCACTAGAAAGTCTTAGGATTCTAGGGAGTTTGGTTTTGTCCGCAAGATTAACTCTTTCCGCATGACAAATTGGCGACTATACTGGGGAATCCATTGATGTGAATGATTTTTCCTTTGCGTGACACTTTGATCTGAAAAGAGTCATTTCTTTTTTGGTTTTTGGCTGTTTGACTGTGTATTTGGGTGGGCTAGCTTAGAGTTAAGTTAGATTTCAGTTTTTCTTAATTTTTCAGTAGTACGCACCCTCTGAGTTGAGCACAGTGCATACCTGTACACACTGCAACTTTTTACACAGAGCGTGCACGCACCTGTGCAAACAGGCTGCTTGCGTACCCTGTCAAAAATTGAGAAAATTTCCATTTTTTCCATTTGTTCCCTTAGATTTTGTCTTTCATTAGTTTTTACTGCCCAGATCCACTAGTTATCTGTCAGAGATCTTCACCTGAACTTGTTTCGTTAGCGTCAAGAGTTTTAGTGAAATTCATATAAGTTCTAGCCTTAGGGTTTTATTTTTGCATTGGTCCTTAGATTTTGTCTTTCATTAGTTTTTACTGCCCAGGTCCACTAGCTATCTGTCAGAGATCTTCACCTGAACTTGTTTCGTTAGCGTCAAGAGTTTTAGTGAAATTCATATAAGTTCTAGCCTTAGGGTTTGATTTTTGCATTGGTCCTGTAGTGACTTTGACTTTAGAAGTTGTGAAACCTTGGATCTCCCTGGTTTTGTCATTCTTCTTAGGAGTCGGACCTGTCGTAAAGTCTACCTGTGTGAGAAACCTACCTTTGTGTTGTCTCTTTGCGAAATTTCGAAGTAGCTTGTTGATTGAAGTTGTGAATTTCATTCTTAAGAAAAGAAAAAAAGAGTTTGATTTTTGTTTTTGACTTGTTTATGATTCTGCATGAGCTAGTCCTTGGTTTGATTGTTGCCGAGTAAAAAAACCTGGAATCATCTTAGTAGGCTTTTTCCTCTTTAGAAAAGCTTTTAGGTCAGTTTCCTTTTGATTTTCTTTTGAGTGAGTTTTCCATAGATTTTTATAAATTTTGAAATTGCTTTTGTTAAACTAGTTTTATATGCTTTGTTAAATAGGAAAAATACAAAAACATCTCCTTTGAAAAGTTTGTTTTAAGTAGAATTTGAGGTTTTTGAAAGAAAAAGGAATTTTCGTGCAAGTAATGAGTGGTCATGTGTTGTATGCTTGGAAAAGATAAAGATATTGTTTCTTTGATTGTCTGTTAAGAAAGTTGCTTTTATCAATTTTGCATTTTCCAACTCTCTTAGCTAGGGAAT